>JASDQU010104263.1:13002-45113 GCA_032191745.1 Picea mariana
CAAGCTTGTAGACAAGATAAGATAAGTTTATTAATGTGACAAATAACCACAAAGGTAGGTCAATGACACTAAAAAAATACATCAAATAAGAACTGCAATGTGGGAGTGCAAAGGCATCACCTAGATTGATGCCAACAACATATCAAAAGAAATAACTAATAGTGAAAAGCTTAAGCAACTAGCTAAATAGAAAGTATAATATTGTTTTATATTGGTTATATAGGAGTTAAACAACTAATGGTAAATGAGATATAAAATTTTTTTAATTGATAATTCAACTAATTATATACTATTTATTACCTTTGTGCACTTTTGTTGCATTGTCTAAGGGTCCACTTCTCATGCTAGATTCTCACATGAGATCTTCTTATCCTTCTTGAAAATCTTGAGTATTTTTTTCCATATATTTTTATCAACATTTGTTGGGTTGTTTTTATTTTTGTTTGGGTTGAAAACACAAAGATGGGTAGCATTTTTTAGGGTGAGTAGTGGCGACGGAAGCATAATGCATCCTTGTAAAGATTCAACAAAACTCTAGGCCAAGAGTTTTATAAAATTTTGACTGAAATTTGCCAAAAATACAAAAATATTATTAGGTAAAAACATGACAAAATCTCTGATCGAATATTTTCTTGGCTGAGAGTTTTTTATCAACTAAAACAATAAATTATGTAATAGTTTTCATAAAACTACAACTTCAAGAAGGACTGACCCTTGCAAATTTTAAATATGATATATTAAATTTACTAGCAATGGATTCATCTTTGAATTTAGTCTATAATGATATAATAATTGTCTTTTCATTAAAAATTGTTATTTATTAGTACTTTTTTCATAAGCTTTCTCCCTTAAGAATTTTACTATTCTCAAAATCACTTGAAATGAAAATTCAATATTGTCAATATCACAATACCAAAAAAATAACAAAAATCAGAGCCCACTTCCTTGCACTATCTTCTTCAAAAGAATATTTTAGTTTTGTTGATAATGATCACATTAAAAATAAAATTGATACCCATAAAAATGTGTCAAGAAGCTACCATTTTTATGTTTCACTCTATTTCGATATAAATAATAAAAAATAGTTCTTCGATTTGAAAAATCACAAAATAGTCTAGGTACTAGTACTACATAGTACTAAATAGATATGCTGACAATCTACATAGAGTGCACTAGTACCTACACTATTTTGTGATTTTTCAGATCGAAGAACTATTTTTTATTATTTATATAGAAATAGAGTAAAATATAAAAATGGTATCTTCTTGAAAAACACATATATACACATTTTGAAAAAATCTGGGAAATATATTAATAAAAATTGTGAGTGAACTCCCAGAGTAAAAAATTACAGAAGTATAGTCATTCTGCACTAAATTTTCAAAATCAGGCTATGCAATGGCTATATCTATGAACTGTCAAGTTCGAATCCTTTTAACAAGCAGAGTTCTAAAGCTCTTACAACTGTAAATCCTATAAAAAGTTCCCAAACAAAATAGACAGAAACAAGGCATGCTTTAACAACAAAATCAAAGTATCTTTCTTGTCCATTTCTTCGTCTTCTCCTTCTGGAGAGCGAGCCGATGCTTCAACTTCATGGCCTGGAGGGCTATTGAGATCCAGAACCACATGAGGACTCGGTGATGAATCTTCAACTGTGATCCTTGTTGCTGCACGTCTAAGCGATACTGATTGCTGACACAATTCTTCTACTTCTATTCAGATTGCACCCACTTCATATTCAATATTTTGTTGCTTGGATCTCTATTCTATCAATATTTCCATGTTGATAGATAATTGGGAAGATAATTTGTCCATCCGAATGTGAATGGATTGAACAACTTGCTCCAACACAAAATAGTCATCCTCCTGCACTTATCGTCTCCAGTGCGCATGAGCAACTCTACAATTTACCATTCATGGGATTTGTATTTCAAAGCCTCCTCGAATTCCAACACTGTAATTTTGCAAGAAGGGAACACAAAACTGCATAAATTTAGAACTCATAACCTGCTGAGACGTAAAACTTGTGATTCCTCCCGCTATGTCTTGAGCCTACCTAATCCTCCCCATGTTGCATGCGAGAGGTCGCCACCACCAAGACCGTTAGATGTCCAAATTTAGCGCTATTAACTGTGTTTTCCTTTTACGTAACCTATAGATCCCATTCAGGACTGACAAGGCATGATTACTGAAGGTGGATGTAGCTAGGAAAGTACAAGGTGATGCCTTAGAAATTGTGAAAAGAGCTCGATCCATGAATGAGGAATCGTTTTGATTTGAGCTAGAAAGTACTGAACATGAGAAATATCAAGTCCATGCGCTTAAATCAACGGGAGAATAGCTAGATGCATGAAGTGGGGTGGATTTAGAGGCCAAGTTTAATAACATGTACACTTCCAAGGATACACAGGTCAAATCCATATTCCCATATGTGGCAAGGCTGGCGAGAGTGTTTATGTAATGGATTGGGAACCTTAGAGGGCCTATACACCAAGAGTTAATCCAATACATTTAATACTAAGGAATGTGGCAAAAAGAAAGAATTTTCAGTAGAGCATAAACCTCCAATGTGACCCTTGACAACTAAGTTAGCTTGAGAATATGCTATGGTACTATTGGATCTGAGTACATGAAAGGGAAGAAAAGATGTCAATGCTTCCAATTCCTTGTGAATCCTTATGAAGATATTCTGGAGTATTATGTCTTGAACCTTTGAATCTCCAAGAATGATTAAATAATTGAACTCATATTGCTTGGCTAAGAGAATACCTGGGAGGAGAACATACACTTCTACCTGGTTATCTTCCCATATATATATATATCATGTTTTTATCTCAAACTGAAATTCTCAAAGAAAATAAAATATGAGTTTAGAGGAGTTGAAGTTGAAGAAATATAAGATATTTCAGTTTTATTTTTCAAAAACAAGCAAACGTGTTACCCATTTTCATGTTTTCATCCTCTATGCTTCAGAGAGATCATTGAATAACTTCCTGGATTCGTTCACAACCATAAAAAATGAAAAAAACTATAAAATTCAATTAAGATGTATATTGAAATAGAAAAGGTATGAGACTATAAACTTGTGACTAAAACGAAGAGTAATGTGAATTACCTGATATGTCATCACCTCCTCCTAGTAGGTCTCACCATTCTCTTCATAACCCATTTTTCTAAATTGTGTGTTTCAGAACATTTCATGTAGATGCCACATTGTAGAATTTTTACTTTTAATACTTATTTTACTCCATTTTTTTTGTATAATTTTGACCACTCCCTTGTGATAGTATACAACTTGATGTAAAACTAATTCATTTCCATATTTTAGGACATTATCTCTCAAATCAACTTGTATACCTTCAATCACTGATTCATGTGGTTTGTTCTTCCCTAATACTTATCTTTTCTTCATTTCATCCACATCTCTATACCATATGATCAACATTAATATACATGTTATAGAACAAATAAATACCATGAAAAATGTAGTATATTGGATTCAATTAATATTACAATGCACACTCTAAAATTCATTGAAAAATGGAGGATAAATTGTATCACTAAATAACATGCATGATCCAATATCAATAATTTGTTCCTCATTTACAAGTATTCTCTCTTGTGATGTTATTCTCTTTAAAAACTTTACAATTTTTTGCATTAAACCTTTCTATATCGGGAAATATGACATTATTGTAACAATTAGAATTATAAATGCAACTAGTCATAAAATAAATACATATATTTCAATTATATATAGAAACTTTTAAAGTATGTAGCTACAACTCATCAGGGGTACCCCATCTTCATCAACTACTTTGGATTTATTTGATCTTCTCGGTTGTTCCTCCTTTCTTCTTTGCACTAGGCATCATCTTCCAATCCCTCTCTATTGGAAGGCATATGATATGTAGATGTATTACAATGATATGATAACAAACATATAAAATTCATGATGGAATAAAATATATGCATAGTTTGGCATGACCATTGAACATACACATGCATAGCATAAACATATGAAGAGGTGATTTGGTCATAGAAGACAATAATTAGAGGGAACATTCTATGTAACTAGCATGCTAATTGTAAAGCGAAGGGTTGTAGTTTTTATAATTAATAGATTGGTTATCACACCATATCAACACCATCACAACCTTCTCTCATGCCATTGTATCTACTTGGATGTGTAAAGAGCATGAGGGGTACAATGCAATGGAGAAGAGAGGTTAAAGGGGCTAAGTTGCATTAATTTATTTAATATAAAGTAATGAGCATGTTTATTGATATCAACCTAAGTGAAACCTAAATTAATGAGTTATGGTTTATTTTAAAGGACTAATACGAATAATATAATAACAATAACAACAATGAATTAGTAACAATAATTATTAATACTAATATTATCTATAATTGATATTTATTAACTAATTTAAATAATTAGGGTTGAGATTTAGTTTAGTTTTTTAGTTCCTTCATTTGTAATAATTAATCTTGCAAGAAGAAAAATATAAGAAGAAAAGAAAGAGAAGAAGAAATGAGAAGAGAAATAAGAAAGTGGAGAGGGAAAGAAAAAGAGGAAGAAGTTGTTGAAATATTGTAACTGCAAAGAGTATTCTATTCATTATTGATGTATTATTCATTAGATCAATCCCCTTTTGTGGATTGATCATGTCGGGTATTGTAAATGACTAAATCCTTTTTTGTGGATTGGTCAAACCCTAATTGTAATAGGCTAAATGAGAAGTTGGCCCCCATAATATATTAAAATGGTTATAAACACCCAAAATGAGAAGTCGACCCTGCTAGTGAAAAGACACCTCAGTTCAACACCTGCCAGATTGTATAAATAAGAGAGGTCAACGTCTCATTTGTTCACTCTCTCACTTGTTCATCAGAGCGCAAGTTTGGAGAAGAAGGAAGAGAGAGAGAGGCACATTCTTGGGAGAGGACTTTCTGTATTGTTTGGTTCATTCTCTTGGCATTGTATTGGCTATCTATATTAAGGAAGTTTTTGCTGGGTTTTCTCCCCCACAAGGGTTTCCCAGGATAAGTGATGTGTCTCTTGTGATTGTGTATTTCTTAGTGATCCTATCTATGCTATGGTTATCTAGTAAATTGAAAAGAAACCTAATAATAGATTAAACCTTAACATGGTATCAGAGCTAAGCTGAAGAGAACATCTTTCACAAGAAGAAGAAAAACGTCATTGTTGTCGTACATGCAAATTAGGGCTTTTTATTGAAGAAGAAATTTAGCCCCAAAGTCATCTAGAAAAGTGTGCCCTACCTCAAGGAACACTTTGGCATCTTCAACGCACCTTTTCAGTGGCTAGATCTCTCGAAAAGTGAAACCCTAGTTTTCACAAAGTACTAGAAGTACTAGAAAACCAGAAGTACCAGAGTACCAGAAGTACCAGAAAACCAGAAGCACCAGTCCAGAAATCCGCTGATCAGTTTGAAGGGGTAAAAATTGGATTTTCTGAAATCTAACCACACCAGGCTACTCGCCTCAGCCAAGAACACCTCCTAGTAAGTTCAAAATTCAAATATGAGCATTTTCTTTTTTTGGTAATTTTCTTGGCTCCAGGTAAAAGATGTGTGCAAGCACTAAGCTTGTTGACAAGCTAAAAGGTGTGGAAAACTTCCGTGCCTGGAAGTATAGGATTGGACTCATTCTTGAAGAGAATTACATAGCAAGATTTGTTAAAGAAGAAGTGCCAGAACCCACCGATGCTGCAGATAAAGAAAAGCACCAAAAGGACACAATTAGGGCTAAAAGAACCATTGTAGATTCTATCAAAGATCACTTGATTCCTCAAGTATCTTCAAAGAAGACTCCAAAAGAAATGTTTGATGCCCTAACCAGAATATATGAAGGAAAGAACATAAATCAAAAGATGAATCTAAGAACTCAACTTAAGAATACAAGGATGCAGAAAGGAGAAGCGATCCAGGAATATTTCTTCAGAATGTCACAATTCAAAGAACAACTAGAAGAAATTGGAGATAATATAGACGAAGACGAACTCATAATGACGGCCCTTAATGATCTCACAAGACCTTGGGATGCATTCATCCAAACTATTTGTGCCAGAAAGGAGAAACTAAAATTTGGCAGTCTTTGGGAAGAATGTATTCAAGAAGAATCAAGAGTAGCTAACCGAGAAGCTTTACTATCAAGAGATGAAGATCAAGCCTTAGCTACTCACACTAAAGGAGGAAGAAAGAAGTCTTACTTCCAAAAAGAAATTCATAAAGAGTCTCAACCCCAAAACAAATTCATAAATAAAGAATCTCAACCAAGGAGATTCCATAAGAAAGCACAAAGAAAAGAAAGATATTTATCATCTTACCAATGCTACCATTGTGACAAGATGAGACATATTGTGAGACATTGTCTAGCCAGACGAGAAGAATACAAGAGGAAAAACAAGAGGCATCATGCCCATGCAGTTGAAGATGAAGAGCCACCCACAAAAATGATAAAAGAACGAATTGAAGACTATGCCTTAATCTCGGTCCTCTTAGGATCAATCTCACCTGGAGAGGAAACTTGGCTCATTGATAGTGGTGCTTCCAAGCACATGACAGGTCAAAGAGACATTCTCTCTTGCCTTTCAGAAAATAAGTTTTCTCAGAAAGTTACACTTGGATATGATTATCAATACCCTATCAAGGGAGTAGGAGAATCAAACTACAAGATTAATTCAGGGACTCCAATGAAGATGAAGGATGTAATCTGACAAAGAACCTACTCTCCATATCAACCTTAGAAAAGATAGGCTTCAAAGTTTCCTTTATAGATGGAGAAGTTCTTATGTGGGCTAAAGGAAAAACCATGAAAGAATCGATCGTTATTGGAAAAGAAGAATGTGGTTTGTATAAGCTAAAGGGTAATTCAAAAGCAACCATGACCCACGCCATTGAAAATCCATGTGAACTTTGGCATAGAATATTATCCCACATCAACTACAAGGCATTACCATATGTAAGCAAGGTAGTCACAGGTCTACCAGAACTCAAGGTTGACCATGAAGGTGTGTGCAATGGATGTGCACAAGGGAAGAACATCAAGAACCCTTTTCCGAAGAGAGACAGTAAAGAAGAAGGAGTCTTAGAACTCATTCACTCAGATGTGTGTGGCCCAATGCCATCATCCTATATTAGTGGGTATGTATACTATGTATCTTTTATTGATGACTTTTCTCGTAAAACCTGGGTTTACTTTTTGAAATCAAAAGATGAAGTGTTCAGTAAATTCAAGGAATTCAAAGCTTTGATAGAGAATATTTTTGAAAGAAAGATCAAGATACTCAGGTCAGATAATGGAGGAGAATACACCTCAAAAGAATTTGTAAACTTTTGCAAATATGTTGAGATCAAGAGGGAACTCACCACTCCCTACAATCCTCAACAAAATGGTATAGCATAAAGAAAGAACATAATTATAATGGAAGCAGTAAAGACCATGATTCAATATCAAGATCTTCCTATGTGCTTGTGGGCAGAAGCAACAAAAACAACAGTATATGTACAAAACTGATTGTCCCATAGTGCACTTGGGTTCAAGACCCCTGAAGAGATGTTCTCCGGAAAGAAGCCAGAAGTAAGCCATCTCAAAATATTTGGCTGCCAAGTATTTGTACATATTCCAGAAGAGAAGAGAAACAAGCTGGACCCTTCAGGAAAGAAGGGAATATTTGTTGGATACTATGAGGTCTCCAAGGCCTTCATAGTTTACATACCAGGTCACCATCATATTGAGATCAACAGGGATGTGACCTTTAATGAAGATGCAACACTCAAGAAATCAAGAAGATGTCAGCTTGAAGAAGTATATGAAGAGGAACCTGTAGCTCCCAGAGTTGCAGAACCAGTAAGGGAAGTCATAGCTTCCCCTGATGAGGAAATTCTAGAAGACCATGACATAGTATAATTTCAAGAACCTCCCCAGATGACGGTATCCCACAAGAGAAAGCCAGCTTGGGCAAGGGAACGTATTCAATATGCAGAGAAGTATGGTGTCCCCGAAGGAACCATGAGACAAGTGAAGAGACCTAAGCCATTCTCCCGTTATATGGCTTTGATGTGTGATCTCTTAGAGAAGGAGCCTACCTGCTTTGAAGAAGCCATTCAAAATAAAGAATGGGCAGATGCCATGACAGAAGAATACCAATCCATCATAAAGAATGATGTATGGGAAATAGTTCCTAGACCGAAGAGCAAGGATGTGGTATCTTCCAAATGGATTTTTAAAATAAAACATGTTGCTGATGGAAGTATTGAAAAGTATAAAGCAAGGTTTGTCGCTCGTGGATTTTCTCAGAAGGAAGGAATTGACTATGAAGAGACATTTTCTCCTATAGCCAGATACACTTCGATCAGAACCATCATAGCCCTTGCAGCTAAGATGAAGTGGAAGTTACACCAGATGGACGTGAAAACAACTTTCTTAAATGGTGTCATTGAATAAGAAGTTTATATAGAACAACCTCACAGATTTGAAGTTGAAGACATGAAGACTCATGTCTGCAAATTGAAGAAGGATCTGTATGGATTGAAGCAAGCTCCTAGAGCTTGGTATGGAAGGATAGACAGTTTTTTGACGAGCTTGGGATTTATCAAGAGTAAAGTTTATTCTAACCTCTACTTCAAGGTTATGAATGATGAGCCAGTTATATTGTTGTTGTATGTGGATGACTTATTCTTAACTAGAGAAGAAAATATCATCACTGAATGTAAGAAGAAGCTCGTTGCAAAATTTGAGATGAAAGACCTTGGCCTAATGCACTATATCTTAGGTCTTGAGGTATGGCAGAGTCCATAGAGGATCTTCCTTAACCAAGGGAAGTATGTAGTTGAAATCCTGAATATATTTGATATGTTGGAGTCCAAGTCCATGAATACACCCATGGAAACAAAATTGAAGCTCCTGGTCGACATTTCGTTAGAATTGATTGATGCTACGCTGTATAGACAGATCATTGGATTGTTGATGTATCTGACGAACACCAGACCAGATATCTGTTTTACTGTGAACACTTTGAGTCAGTTTCTGGTAGAACCCAAACATGTTCACCTAGTTGCTGCAAAACATGTGATGAGGTACCTTAAGGGTACATTAGATTGTGGTCTCAGTTATGATGGAGATCATGACTTTAGACTGAGTGGGTACACTGATTCAGATTGGGATGGAAGTGTCTCTGACAAGAAGATCACTTTAGGATGTTGTTTCAGTCTGGGGTCAACCATGATCTCATGGCAAAGTAGGAAGCAATCAAGCATTGCTCTCATCACAATTGAAGCAGAATACATTGCTGCATGTTCTTCTAGTTCTGAAGCCATATGGCTTCAGAAGTTGTTGACAGGTCTATTCGACCTAGAGATGGAAGCAACCATGATCCTATGTGATAACGAAATATGCATAAAGCTGATAGAGAATCATGTATTTCATGACAAGTCAAAACACATAGAGATCCGATATCACTACATCTGTGACATGGTGCAGAGAGGATCCATAAAGCTCCAATATGTTAGCACGGATGAACATGTTGTTGATGTGTTGACCAAGCCTCTATCTCGTGTAAAGTTTGAGCACGTTCGATATAAGATTGGTATAGTCCGAAAGGACCTCCCTCAAAAGGGGGAGTAGTGATGATGTGCCGGCTTAATTGCTATGATGATGTGCCAGCTTAATTGCTGTGATGATGTGCTAGCTTAATTACTGTGATGATGTTCCAGCTTAATTGCTGTGATGATGTGCAACCTCGTGCTGTGATGATGTGCTAGCCTCGTGTTGTGATGATGTACTAGCCTCGTGCTGTGATGATGTGCCAGCTTCGTGATGTGATGATGTGACCAACCTCGTGATGTGATGGTGTGTATTATTTTTATACTAATCCATGTTGATGCAGATAATGATACCATTCCATCTCTCTGTTGTGAATGCTGATATTGATGAAGAGAAAAACTTTTGATGATTTATAGGTACGCCAGTCAATGTTCCAAGATGTTGTTGATGATGTTGTCCTCTCTCTTGCCTGATGTTGTTGTAGAATACCCTTCTTGTTAAGGGGGAGTGTTGAAATATTGTAACTACAAAGAGTATTTTATTCATTATTGATGTATTATTCATTAGATCAATCCCCTTTTGTGGCTTGATCATGTCGGGTATTGTAAATGACCAAATCCCCTTTTGTGGATTGGTCAAACCCTAATTGTAATAGGCTAAATGAGAAGTCGGCCCCCATAATATATTAAAGTGGTTATAACCACCAAGAATGAGAAGTCGGCCCTACCAGTGAAAAGACACCTCAGTTCAACACTTGCCAGATTGTATAAATAAGAGAGGCCAGTGCCTCATTTGTTCACTCACTCACTTGTTCATCATAGCGCAAGTTTGGAGCTGCAGTTGGAGAAGAAGGAAGAGAGAGAGAGGCACAGTCTTGGGAGAGGACTTTCTGTATTGTTTGGTTCATTCTCTTGGCATTGTATTGGCTATCTATATTAAGGAAGTTTTTGCTGGGTTTTCTTCCCCATGAGGGTTTCCCAGGATAAATGATGTGTCTCTTGTGATTGTGTATTTCTTAGTGATCCTATCTATGCTATGGTTATCTAGTAAATTGAAAAGAAACCTAATAATAGCTTAAACCTTAACAGAAGTAAACGAGGGAAGAAGGAAAAGAGGAGTGGGGCTCACCACAACAATTTACCATTTTGGTTGCGGTTTGGTTAAATGACGGTCTTGTGAAACTCATCACCATTTTTTTAAGGGTGATATTATAAAAATTAACCTTAAAGGTATCTTTAAGGTCGATTTTATAAAAAATTCCCTCAAAATTCCTTGAAATCCGTCTTTTAATGACAATTTTGTAAAAACCACCACTAAAATTATGATCTCAAGGACTTTTAGTGGTGGTATGTATATAATCACCCTCAAAAGTATCTTAAAGAACATTTTTTGCACAACCTTACCTAAAAGTATTCCAAATTTGAGGACCTTTGGGGGTGGTTGAATTAAAATTCTCCTTAAAGATACTTTTGGAGGAGGTTTCATACAAACTACCCCTAAATTTTCTTGAAGTTGCAGTTTTACTGGTGGTTTTACAATAAAATTAACATTTTAGCATTATGATGGACCTCTATTTTGGATGTTCTTTTTTTATACTAATGTACCCTTTTCCTTTCTATTTTTCCTAACTATATTTATTGTTTATATGATAATTTTTTGCACAAGGATGAAAGGTGATTATGTAAGTCTAATTGTTTTCCATTATTTTCATGGATTTTGATAATATGGGATGTGAAATGGCTTGTTTCCTTAGTTTGATTGGTTTTGAGTACTAATGTTGGTTCTAGGAGATGCTCTAGAATGCTACAACCTATTATATAACACTTTATAGATCATTATGAAACACTATAGCCTATTGCAGAATGTTCATAGCTTGTTGTGAAATACTCTATTGTTTGTTGTATAACACTACAACGACCTATAAAACACTATACATTGTTGTGGGGGTCATACCAATTGATAAAATTGTGCAATATAACCATCTAGGTTGTTGTATAATAACAAGAAGGTATTATGGAACCATGCACAATGATATAGAACCAACCATAGCTGCCACAAAATGTGGTTCCATTCATTTGACATGTGATTGAGAGATGTTGAAAAATAGTATTGTGTGGATCATATGGGGAGATGTTGAAAAGTATTAGCACTAGACAACAAGATTCCTAGTATTATGTATCCAAAGGTTATTAAATTATGGGGGTCAAAGCAAGTTGTATAAACCAACTCTTTATCAAGATGGTTTAATTTAGAATAATTTTGTGAACTTGTTACAACAATTAAGAATTATTTATTTCCACTATTTATAGTTTTTTTCTCAAGGAAAACCTCACAGGGGAATTAACCCAATGGATTTTAATTCCCCACAATATTCTGTGGCACCCCCAATAGACCCATCGATGTAAACTAGTGCACCTCATTCGGGGGGTCTCAACCTGGGCACTTGTTGATATGGAATTAGCCAAATGGCCAACGACATTGGCAACAACTAGTTGAACTAACGACTTGGGTTGTCATGTTTATAGTTATCAATATACATCCATTTATCTATAACATAAGGTATATATTAGTATTTAACATTTCCCCATATGTTCCATGCATTGCTACTTGTCAACATCTCCCAGTCACATTCCAAAATGAGTAGAACCACATTTTCAACATCTACGGTTAGTTTTGTAGCATCGTGCAAGGTTCCATGGTGCCTTGTTATGGAATAACAACAACCTAGAGGGTTCTACAAATTTTCATCAACTGGTATGGCCCCCATAAAAATATACAACATTATACAATTGACTATAGTGTTCAAAAAACTATAGGGTGTTCTACATAAGGCTATAATGTTTTACAACAAACTATAGTGTTTTGCAACAAACTAGAGAGCGTTTTGCATCACATTGTAGTGGTCTACATTGATTTGTAGCGTTCTACATGAGCAACACTTATACAATCAACTTTAGTACTAAAAAATAAAACAATCTTAGGCAACATGTAATGTCTCATCCCAAATTAGCAAAAATCTACAAAAATAAATATATATAGTTAGACTTACATCATCACCTTTAAGTGTTGTTCTAACAAAAAATTATCATATAATCGAGAAACATTGTTGGAAAATAGGGAAAGGAAAAGGGTACATTAGGCATCAAAATATGTTCAAAATGAAAAAAATCTCATAATTCTAGAATGTTAATTCTCTGCCACTTATAATGCATAGTAGAAGGTATATAGATAACTATAAACACAATAATAGAGATATTGGTTCTTAATAGTCCTAATAACTTTAAAAAATGATTCTTAATTAAACCAACTTGATAACAAGTTGGTTTATACAAATTGCTAATTTGATCCTCATATCTTTGACAACCTTAAAAAATATAATAATAAGAATCTCATTGTCTCGTGCTATAATCTAGATCCAGTCTTTAATATTTCCCCATACGTTCCATGCACTACTACTTGTCACCATCTCTTCGTCACATTCCAAAATGAATGAAACCACATTCCACATTAGTTGTGGTTGGTTTTGCAGCATTCTGCAAGGTTCCATGGTGCCTTATTATGGCTATGCAATAACCTAGAGGGTTTTGCATCACATTTTCTTTAATGAATACAATACTTAAGGAAATCTCTAGTGTTCCATAGTTGGTTTTAGCGTTTCACAACAAATTGTAAAGTGTTTTGCAATAGCAATAATTTGTAGCATTTTGTAGCAGGTTCTAGTGTTCTTCAATGAAAAGTAGAGTGTTTTGTAGTAGGTTGTAGTGTTTTGCAATATGATGTGGAGATTTGCAACAACACCTCTACAACCACCTTTAATACTCAAAAAATAAACAAACCCATCTTACATGTCATTTATCAACCCAAATTAGTAAAAGTCCATGAAAACAAGGAAAATTAGTTAAACTTGCATCATTGCCTTTCAAACTTGTTTTAGTAGAAATTTATCATATAATTATGAAATATTGTTGGGAAAAAGAGAAAGGGAAAAGGTACATTAGACATCAAAAAGTGTCCAAAATGAAAAACCATCATAATGTTATCGCATTAATGCTAGAGTTTTAGTGGTGGTTTTTAAAACTTTAACATTTGACATTGAGCACAACCAGTAGTTGACAAGCCACTAATGATATTACATAATAATGCATGTTACGATACTATAAGATAGTGTTAAGGAGTTGTGGTTAGGCTTGGTTTTTGGGATAATATTTAACGTTTTAATGGCCATTTAGACTTTTAGGGAGTTAGGGGTTAGTGGTTCAATGGTTTTATTAGGATGTTATGGGTTATGAGTTAATATAGTGTTAATTGTTAGTTGGCTAGTCCATTTAAGGCCCTCGTTTATGAAGTCACTAAGTTATCAACCTTTAACTCAGGAGGAGAATGGTCACCAATGAGAATCATGGTTTAGATGCATGTAAATGTACATTGACACTTATATTTATAGTTGTACCATCACTTGTGTATGTGGTTGTGTGAACTATATGTGTGGTAATTAGGTGCATAAGTGCCCCAAACCACTATTTTGAGGATTGACACACTAAAGGAGTCTTCAAACATAACAGTTTCCTTTAGATAATACAAGGAAAACACCATTTAGTGGAGGTTTTAACGGAGGTTTTTAGTGTTACATGATCAGGTAAAATGATAAAAAATACTCACTTTTGACAATGGAGGTTTTAGCATATGTTCTTTATAACTAAAATTATGGGCGGTTGGAGGTTCTAATTAATTTTTTTTTTTTTTGTTTTGTTTTGTTTTAATATGCGTGCTTCAAATGATAAGTCACACCAGTGCATAGAGATATGCATCGATCTGTATTATATATTTTTAAAGCATCGGTGCACATTATATATTTTTAAAGCCTTGGTGCATGCTAAATATTTTGTAATAAATGGTGTGTATTTCCAACTAATCAACAATTGTGCATATATATCTTTAATTTATGCATCACGAAGCCTTATTAATGGTAACGATAATAGTAACAACAATGGTGGTAGTATTAATTAAAGGAATAGTGTTGTTTTTGTATTTTGGAGCACCAATGCTTGTATTAAAATTATTGTCCATAGCCATATATTGCTTGTTGGGAATTTTTCTTTTGCCCATAGGTCGTCCATAATATTATATTAATTGTTGGGAATTTTTCCTTTCCCACAAGCTATCCACAACATTTGGTAAATGGTTCTTGTGCTTGGGACATTGCCTTTCACTCCAATTTTGTCCCCCCCAAGTAGTTGGATCTTGTTATATGCATATTCAATCCACAAATCCATTTTTACACTCACAACAACGTTTTTTAAACATTGTTTTGGAAATTGATTGGTAATGGTCCAATAATCAGAAGCAATTCAAACCAAATAGTGAAGAAGCTTGAAGGAATTTTTTTCAGAACTATATCAATGAGTTGAGCCTCAAATCCAATGAACAAAGAACAAAATATAAATTCCATAAAGGATCCATGTTGACAAAAGGAATAGGTTAGAGGCCCACCGTTTAGACCTTGAAGCAGTTTCCATGGAAAATCCTTGAAGAGGGAGAGGTTGGAAGAGTTGAGAGACATCAATAGGAGATCCAAAAGAAAAAGTGGGTATTAGAGGCATAAAGCAAATGAGCTGGATAAAGAACTTGTCTAACACTAGGACTCCTTCATGGCCATGAGGGTAGAATTAGACAGGAGAAGATTGGAACTCTTGCAATTGGGAGAGAAATTCACTCAGCTGGATGATTGGAAAGAAGAGAGGTTCACCTAAGTGACTACTCAACTATATTAGGACTTGGTAGTGAAGGAAAAGACCTAGAAGGAGCCAGAAGAAGTTGTCTAAGATACCAAGAAATCCCCTTCCATTACCACTGTGGAATCCATTCCCGTGGAGGAAAAGGAAACTGGAAAATGAGTGTGTAACAAACAACTCAAATATTCTTGTAAAGGCTTGGAAGAGGGTAGCAAAGAGATTATTCTGACATCTAGTTTCACTCCAATTCTTAGGGGACCAAGAAACCAAGTTGACAAGCATCATCACAAACTGAAAAGGTATGACATAGTTTGTTTTTATTATAATAGAATGGGTCATAAGGCTTGTTGACTCAAATTTTCATCGCCTGTATAAAAAGCTTGCAAATTATTGTGAAGCCTGTGATTATAACTACTACATAGCTATTAAGTGGGGTCCCCAAGAGTTAAATCCAAAAGAATTGGTCTCTGAAGCTTTTCCTCAACATGATATTTTTCAGTTTTGTCTTTTTCAATCATGGATTCGTGGTTATTTGGAACATGCATATGGTTAATATTTTAAAAGGTTCACTTACATGGTGTTTTGGATGCAAACTAAGACTTAACGACATGACAGTATTGATGGTATTGAATATTCAAAGGTAGTGCAAATGATCATCACATGCATGAAATCATTACAAGCACAATATTATACAAGCTATGTTGCTAAGGTTTGATTGTGTTATGAGTTCTAATGTGTGAGTATCACAAAGTACCTCATGGTCTTTGATTTCATAGAGCAAAGTGTTGGTTACCTCTTTGGAATACTATACTTTAAATCACACTCTAAATATAGTTGGGATTATGGGTTTTATATGGTTTGCAACTCATATAGTCTCATAGTTAAAATTATGGGTTATGGCGTTAACACAAGTGAAGACTTTGCATACAAACCACTTGATACATGATATATTCAATTATTATATGGCTCATGGTTAACATTTGGAGCTCACATATGTTATTGTCGTTACATTGCATATGTTAAAGTGTTGAACTTTTTGAAATATATTCCATGTGGTATATTGGTTATGATATGGATTAATTTGGAGTTATGAGTAGTGGGCTCGGGGTATATTTGATGTGATACGATGGTAAACTCACATACTACAGGGGTTTTGGACTAGTGACATGGAATGCATGTTAATGTATGTTTGGTTTGCAACTACGTCGAGTTAGCCATGCATTGAAGGCGACAAGACATGGGTAATTAATCCACATTCCCACGTTCTAACACTCTCCATTCACCTTGGTTTTCAGTCATTTTTGTTGTTAGAAGTGGAAAGAAAGAGCTATGAGCTATGTTAGTGTAAACCCTCACACCTGGCACTTTTGGTAATGAACTGAAGCTTCCTCCTGTTTTAAAAGGCATCATTTTGCAAAGGTATGACTATGCAGTATGTTCTACATCTTTTACTACAAGTTTGTCTAAAAAATGGTTAATTTTGGCTTTGGTTTGACATTGTTGTTTGCATAAATGTATTCTCTTTCCTCTCTTTACCATTTCTTGGAAAGGGAAATGAAGAAAATGTTTGCATACAGAAGGATAGCAATAATTTTACTTATATCTTCCATAGTTACACTTTCCATAACGTTTTTAAATGAAAATATGAAAATTTTGACAGTCCTTATTTACATACGATTGAGATTCGAATTCGAACTCTCTTTGTATACTACCCATTTTGGGACTACCCATTTCATTATACAGTTAAGGAAATATTAGTGTGGTTTGGTTTATGTTCGGGCTGTGCTATAATGGATAGCTATTTGTTCCACACGGTTCAAACATTAAATGACATATTTTCACCTAGAAATGTCCATGTTTTTGAATTTTCAACTTTGCATAATAGGCTTCTCTTTGCAATGAAGCGTTTAATACACAATCGATCCCACTCACTCAAATATTTTTTGGGTTCCACCCAAAATTCTATTGTGATATAAAAATTTATATCTTTGACAATGGGTGTGATTATTATGAGGCCTAGAATCAGTGATTGCTTTGGGTTGTTAAATTTTATATATATTCAAAATCTTAGCACTCAACCTTGCTCCTGGTTAATTAGGTTGGATAGAAGTAACGAGTTTTCTAGAACCCTAATCTGGAAACGTTTTTTTTTTTTAAATCTATAGACACAAAGGGTTTGAGTCACAATCCTTCATTCCTTTTATTTTCAAATACCAACATATTCTGGTGTATAATTGCAAGCATTTTTCAAAAGAGTTTACTTATTGACGACTTCATTCATAGTCTGGAATCAAGTATTGAAACTATGAGTGTTGAAATCCTTTTCTATAAACAATTGATCATGAGATTTGAACCCAGACCTTTCGAATTCATTCATATGATATCTTCTCCAGTCAAGTTGTGCTTCTTCTTATGACTATCCAAAACATGTTGATATTTTGGTTGAAATTTTATACAAGTGATAGTATGGGTTTTCATTGGCAAATTCGTCATTGATGTATTTTAAAAAAAAGGAAATATTGTCATTTGGTTTGAGTATGACAATTTTGAAAATGGGTTTCAAAATTCACCTTTGTGATTACAAGATATAGTTTTGAACTCGGATCATCATATTCAATACTTAATGTCTCCACCAGGTGAGCCATGTATTGCCTTGTTTCATTCCTTCGACCTATTTCATTTCTAAGAAAAAGCTCGGTTGAGTTTAAGTTACATATATATGCAATACTGGTGTATTCCATTCAGTAATTCACAAAGTCAATTGGTTGGAGATTAGTTTTAAAAGGATTTAATTGGAGATGACTTTGGGGATTGTGGGACATTATTATATAGTTTGGTGTGTTTAAAATATTTATTCTGAATGAAGAAATTTTCATAGAGAAAGAATATGCATATAGTTGCTTGCAATGATTTAAATTTTGAGTGACATACAAAGGGGTTTTCACATAGACTCATTTCTCCTTCATCAATTTCCACTTTTCGCAAACCATTCATGAATTCCCATTCATTTATTTCATGTTCTCATTTGTGCCATGTTTATGTAATTAAGATGAAATATTTTGTATCAGAAATGGCATAGCTTGGATACATAAGTTAAAGGTAAGATTATGTTATGACAATTATGAATGGTGTGATATGAATTTGACAACATTTTTTTGGAATGGTTGGTTTGGGTTAATCAAGTTAGAAAACAATAAAGACAATTTTGATGATTTGGTGAAATTGAAGTTCAATGAAAAGAAGTCATATGCCTATTCTATAGATTTAATTTCCCTCATCAATCTCACTTTTCATAAGTTATTCCTAAAGTACCTATCATTAATTTCCTTTCTCCATTTTAGTCCCGTCTATGTAATAAAATAATTGCATAAGAAAAGATGCATTTTGATGTGGTCAACATGGTAAAAGAACAGAGCAAAAAGATAAGAAAGGATTTGTTGATTGGTAGACACTTGTATATGTATTTTGAAGATTAAAGATGAGCATACTTCTTTTGGAAAATAATAGTCAGCATGTATTGGTTGCAATTGTGTATGCTATAGATTCGATATGGTTAATGGATGATATTTTTTGTCCCTATTTCACTTTATTCATTTTCACTTCCCATTTGTGTTGTATGGTTGTGTCATGTCAGAGCTAGTTTAATCATTTAGACAAATTATATTAGATGTTTTACCTTATTGTTGTTTTATACTTGTGCTAATTGTATTATCATGGTTTTAGATTAGTTTATTCAGCAAGGGTATCATTAGAGGAGGCAATGGAGGAAACATAGGAAGACAAGGTCGAGGGCCTAATTCCTTTTGGCATCCTTGGGGGCATAAAAAATTGAGGTTTTCTATTCATTTTGATGCTAACTTTGATGAGTTCCAACAACTGATCCAAAAAGGACACTTAAACCTTGGTAGTCAGCAAGCCTTTCCACAACCCCAAGCAACCCCCAATGTTATTTTACAACCTCACCCTGGTATTGTAAATATCGCAGAATCTCCTGCACAACCTCATGTTGATGGATGGGGTAATTTACTTATTAATTCTTCTTATGGAGAAAATCAATGGCTTATGCCTCCCCCTCCTCCACCTATTCATATTGTTGTTGGTAGTGCATCAATTCCTTTACCTCCAATTTAGCCAGTGCTACTTGTTCACACAACTGCTACACATGAATCCATGCCTCCTCCTCCTCCTCCTCCAAAGGATCATAAAACCACACCACATTTCTCCCATATTAACAGAGGTAATAAACCTATTACTTCAACCTGCATGGCCAAATCTTCTTCCTCTACTCCTTTAAATATTAAATTAGCAGGCAATGGGAAAACAAGTTTACATGAAGAGCATCCTGAAATTGCTCAGCTACAAGAGAAGTCCCAATATGAGGACTTTATTAAAGAAAGAGATGAGTTTTTCAGGAAGAAGTTTCTTGAATTATTTTAATCATGTTTTGGATTGATTTTGACTATGACACTATTTGAGGACAGAGGGCAGAACCATGATATTTTATTTTGAAATTTTCAAATATCATGTTATTTTTATGGGAGACACAAGTGTTTTTACAACATCGTGTTTGAGATACATGTTTTTGGTATGTTATATGATGTTGATATATTTTATATTTGATGGTTATATGGAGCAACAAGGAAAATATATTTTGATAATTGAAATAAAGAGTCACATTATAGAGGGGGACCCACCTATTTAGTTATTATTTATTTATTAGTATCCTTATCAATAAATTATTTGTCCTATTTATTAACTTAAGTTATTTAACTTTAGTAAACTAAATGTAGTTCAAATACTCGAGGAACTAAATTTTGGAGAATAAAATAAAGAACCAAAGGACAAAGAAGAAATGAAGAATTAGAGAGAAACACTTCTGACAAGGTTTGCTCTTGTTTCATATTGATATTTCTGAATTACATATTTTCATTTTCTGAGTTTCTTAAAAAATGATTAATCCCCTTGTTGATGCCAGGATCTTTCTAAAGGTGGCAAAGAAGAAATGAATAGAAAGCATTGATGTTTGACATGCTTCAAAAGGTCATTCAATTCTCTTGATAGTCTGTGTAGTTTTATTAGAATTTATGAATTAAGTTTCACGTCTGATTAAGATTATTTTGCATAGTCAAGATTTAGTGGACTTGTGACTTGGTTGATCTAGTGTATACATTCTTGGACATTTTCTTTCAGACACAAGTTCTCTATGTATGATGTTAAATTCCATATTAGACTTCCAACTCTGATCTTTGTTGTCACCCTTGCAGGGGTTTGAAAAGAGACATTATTGTTGTAACTCATAAACGATTTTATTAATAAAAATCTGTTTTTTCTCAATTGAGACTTATGTATTTATGATTTTCAAATTGTTATGTTCTTTGCTTCATTCATTTTAATTATTGTAATCATTTACATATAAATTTTTACATTTTCTTTAAGTTGAAACACACAATTATAAAATAGCACCAGGTCCAAGAACATATTTATTGAGGGATAATTGATATTTTTGCAAGGCTATAAACCCAGGGTAACATTGTCGCCTATCTTACCTTAGCCTAGTAAGATTCAAAAATTATTGAGTGAGGACTTTCCATTCCTCGCATCAACAAGGATAGAGATTGTTGGCACTCTAGAAGGCCAATAATGCCATGCAAGAACTATTGCTAGTACTATATATTGATTGTACATTAGGAGGTTAAATGTTAGAGGCCTCACCCATAACTCTATTCCAAGAACTCATTAACCAAGAAGAAAGTTTAGAGAGTTAAGGTGAAGGGGAAAGAGGAGTTGCTTGCACTTTCATCCCAAGGTGGAATGGTTTTCCAACGACCTACTGTATAAATAAATGACATCTCCATCCATGAGATATATAAGAGAGTTATGCCAGAGGAAACTCCTACTCAACTCTTATCTTCCATCCTACATCAGAGGCACCCTTTCTTGGATATTTTTCAGAGTCTTCTTGATGGATGGAGAAGAAGAATATTGAAGGGAGTTAAATTTTTTGGGGACCAAAAGCCTGCATATGGGGTGTGATCCAAATTTGATCCTCACTAAACATTGTAATAAGCACCTATTTTCTTTACATTTTGTAAAGTTTGTAAACATGTCCTTTTTTAATTTTATTTTGTTCTTTTTTTCTGGAAAAATTGGAAGTGGAAATGAACCATTGTGATGGTTGGCCTTCCAAAGGTAACCCATTAAAATAATGAAGGATTTAGTGAGGACATTAATAAAGGGAGAGGCAAGGAGAACTTGGGAAATACAATAGCATAAATGAGAGCTCAAAGATGTAAACTTTCTTGAATATCAATGGACGAAAGAGATAAGGAGCCCGTCCACAATGAGCGAAGGTTCCTTTGAGCCATGACCATCTACAATTTGTTTTGTCTATAAGTAACAATACACATATGTGTATAGCTTACCCCTATGTATTTATCTTGAGAGCTTAATTAACATGCCCATTAAATGTTGAGATCTATGTGTAATGGTTTCAATTTCATGGCTTTGGTGTGGATTCATTAATTTCTAGCGTGCTCGAACACTCTGTGTTATGGGTGTGGTATTTATTGATGTGTTGGGTATGATTATTAATTGTTGGATCATTGCATGATAGAAACAATAACCTCGACCTATAAACATAACATTATATTGTTTGTTGGGAATTTTTCCTTTGCCCACAAGTTGTCCATATCCATCTATTGATTGTTGGGAGTTTTCCATTTTCCCACAGGCTATCCACAACCATCTATTTCTTGTTGTGCATTTTTATTTTCCCACAGGTCATACACAACCATCTATTGCTTGTTGGGAATTTTTTTTTTTCGCACAGGCCATCCACAACATTCTATTAATTGTTGGGCATTTTTCCTTTCCCAAGTTATCCACAACATTTGGTAAATGGTTCTTGTGTCGGGGACAATACCTTTCTCTCCCATTTTGTCCCCCCCAAGAAATGGGATGCTATTGATGATGTTTTTGTAGCTTTAGGAAGGTATTCTCACATGTCCCTAGGTGTTGGGAATGTGGGAATCATCATGGGAACCACATCACACTTTCAGTTTGGTGAAAACGCTCTTGGAATGAAGTTGGGGTTTCATGGGTTTTGTGATGGGATTTGTGGGCTTGTGTAGGGGCTTCACACCCACATGGATAGCCTAATTTGATGTTGACTTTTGGAGGGGATTCTATGGTGACACCTAAGAATTGTATATAAAGGAGAGAGGTCATTGTAACATTTCATATTGTGTAGATCATGTGTGGAGACATGATGGAGCTAACATAAGTGAGACTGTACTTGTGCTAGGAGGTTTGATGTTTTCAACAAAGGGAAATTATGCATGATGGAAAATCTATCCTAGGTTTGAGGACGCTCTATTTTATGTTCTTGGCAGGGAAAATCACACCACACATGTGGGAGAGAGAGTCAACCACAAAAGGAAGAAAATTGTACAAGTGGAGCAAGACGTATGGAAGGGTCTGTACAGGTTTTCGTGCATGTACATGGGTTTTAGTGGGAACAAACGCATATGTACGCGGGTTGTAGTGGGAACAGTTGTGTACATTCGTACATAGATTCCTAGGTAGGTGCAGTTATGTACAGGGATGATTGATGACATCAACAGATTGTACAGGTGGTCTGCAACAAAATTGTGGGTAGAAGATATTTCTAGGGATATTGTTGAGGTTTGTTTTTCTGATTTGTATGGTAATTGGAGGACAAGGTTGTCCTCAGATTTTTTGATATTTGTAGTGGCTGATAGAACAAGGTTGTCCTCATATTTGGTGATATTGTATTGGTTGGGAGGGTTGGTTTTTCCCTCGAGATTTCTGAATTTGATAAGGTTACAAAAACAAAAATATTGTGGCTCATATGTGTTGATGATTCATCTCTAATATTTTGTGTTTCCATTGCATATAATTTCAGTCAATAATTTTCAGTGTAAAATTGTTCAGTGATAACAGCTAGGGTTTTACTCTTTGATCACTAGGAAGAAATTTTCAGATCTGAAAATTAGTCACATATAGTTGCATGTGAAAATTGACATGGTATTAGATCTTGGGATTTGAAGAGAAGGGGATCGTATTTGAGACACACAATCGATACAGGTGGTTGAATATTTCTTGTTCTTGTTCTAGGAAATTCATAGGTGACAACTCTGAGAGGGATTTGTAGTAGTGTTGATGAGTTAGCTCTGAGAGGGATCTACAATGATTGTTGCAGGTAGCAACAGGTTAGATGGTATATGGGTTGAGACATGGAGCATTCCATTTAGAAAAGGATTTGTGGACTATTGTAGCTTGGTGGTGTGGCAGGTTAGGAGTTCTGGTGGATTGGAAAAGAGCCTAGATCACAACAGTATGTTGTGTGGCTGATATCCAAATCCGAGGATGGACTTCTGATGACTTTTCATAGTGACATGAGATGGGTGTAGCTCGAGTACTTTGTCGCGGACGAGATAGAGTCTTCATTGGGTTGGAGATTTGTACATTGTTAAGGTATGACGATGTATGAGCTATTTGACCTAGGAGGATAAGGACACTTGCAGAGATGAGTTGTGGTGGTCTAGAGTGAACTAAACTGAGTGTCTAACCGCGACTTCTGACTATTCAGAAAAGGACACAAGATTAATTTCAGTGTGTGTAGACACAGAGAGTTTTTGGTGAATTGGATGATGGACTTGGGTAGAAGTTCATTGGATGGTCATGAATTGGGGAAGCAAGATGCTTTCCTTGGAGGATTGCATGGTTCTTATACAGTGGGAACCACTGAAACATAACAGGGGCACAATATTTGTTCGATATCTTCAGAATTTTTGACTCAGGTATCTACGAGGAGCTTGGTAGGAGGACCGGGCATGTAGTACAGGTATTTGGAGCAATGGTATTATGGATGGAGTCAGGGGATGTGTTGTGAGTGAAAAATGTGTTATGGGTGCCAAGAGTGTGCTCTCAGCCTAAGGGATTGAGGAGTAGGGCTATGCAGTGTTGTTATGGGATGGAAAGGTGTTATTGGATGCTGAGTAGGTCTTCCCAGGTCTTAGGAACCTTTTGTGCAGGGGATTTGTGCACGAGAGACATTGTTAGGGTTTGATAGGATATGGACTTGATTGGTGTCCAGGGAGGATATGGATGACAGATGAGGAGGAGTAGGTGTCTCCTCCAATGGTGAGGCAGGTAGTTCCACCAGTGGTGAGGCATACATCTCCACCAATAGTGCAAATTCATAGGGAGTCTAACTTTAGAGGGAGTGAGGAAGATCAAAGGGAGAGTCTGTTGTTTAGTGGGAGTCAAAATTCATGTCCATATGAGAGAAGGGCATCTTCCAAGATAGGATCATGCCAAACAGTAGGATTTTCTTTAGTGACTGAGTATGAAGCCAATCAGGAGGACTAGAGAGCAGGATTTGCTTTGGTGAAAGAGGAAGCAACCAATCAAGTGAATTAGAGAGCAGTTGTGGTAGTGGATCCAGGATGGGAGACAGAGCTACTTCCAAGTGATGATGGAGGATGGAATGCCTCCCTCACTAAGAGGGAGTGTTGATAATTTTGTAGCATCGGGAGGCATTCCCACTTGTGGAGTGTGGTGAGAATACCTCCCTCACTAAGAGGAAGTGTTGATGTTTTTGTAGCTTCAGGAAGGTATCCTAGGTGTTGGGCATGTGGGAATCGTTGTGGTCACCAAATCACACTTTTAGTTTGGTGAAAATGCTCTTGGAATGAATTTGGGGCTTCATAGGTTTTGTGATGGGCTTTGTGGGCTTGTGTAGGGGCTTCACACCCACATAGAAAGTCTAATTTGATGTTGACTTGTGGAGGGGCTTCTATGGTGACCCCTAAGACTTGTATATAAAGGAGAGAGTTCATTGTGACATTTCATATTGTGTAGATCATGTGTCAAGACATGATGGAGCTAACATAGTGAGTTTTCACTTGTGCTATGAGGCTTGGTGTTTTCAGCAAAGGAAAATTCTGCATGATGGAAAATATGGCCAAGGGTTGATGACTCTCTATTTTCTGTTCTTGGCAAGGAAAATCACACCACACGTGTGGGAGAGAGAGGCAGTCACAGAGGGAAGAATACTATATGATTGGAGTGAGTTGTATGGAAGGCTACGTACATGTTTTCGTGCATGTACACAGGTTTCCGTGGGAATAGATGTGTACATACATGGGCTGCAGTGGGAACGGTTGTATACGTATGCATGTTGCAGTGGGAATAGTTGTGTACATCTGTATAGAGCTTCCTGGGCAGGTGTAGGCCTGTACAAGGATGACAGGCGATGTCAACAGATCGTACATGTAGTCTGCAGTAGAATTGTGGGAATAAGATATTTCTAGGGATATTGCTGAGGTTTGGTTTTCTGATTTATATGATAATTGGAGGACAAGATTGTCCTCATATTTTGTGATATTTGTATTGGCTAAGAGGAGAAGGTTTTTCTCAAATTTGGTGATATTGTATTGGTTGGGAGTGATGGTTTTTCCCTCAGGATTATTGAATTTTATAAGGTTACAAAAACATAAATGTTGTGTCTCATATGTGTTGTAGGATATTTCTACCCTGAAGGAGTAACCTCCCTTAGGCTCTTCCTAGACCTAAGAAAGAATAGAGATACAAACAATGGACCTTCCTAGATCTAAATCATACATAAATAATCTATAAGTGAATGGAATAAAAATCTTACCTGGTCACCCGAAGGTTGTCCTTGCACACTCCTTTCTTGTCTGATTGGTCGAAGATGTCCTTTGCTCTCGTCAATTTGGATCTGCACACATGAAAATACAAGCAAACTCATTTCACAAGATCAAATATATCATGTATAGATTAATTATAGATCTAATGATATGACATGAACATCCTAATTATTTCCAAATATTATGACAATCGTGTACAAGCAAATAAGAGGGAAAGTCATTTGCATCTTATATTAATCAAATGGAAACAGTTTACAACTTACAATTTGATATCCTGATGAAGCTCTAACTAGATTCCTTGCCCAAGCTCAGTGATTAATCTTCCATCATAAACTTACTTTCTCTTTTCCTCCCCTTTTTCCATGAGAGACCCCCATTATTTATAGTATAGTAGAGATAAGATCAAAGGGAAATTTGGATAATATTTCCATGCCCAAGTTGAAAAGATTCTCAAGGTTGAACCATGAAGAATCTATGATTGAATCTCATCTCGTGAAACCAATCCTAAAAAGGGAGTAACAGACCYAGTCGTGCCCTGAATTATTGCAGGGAGTGACTGATCGCTCCTTGCAAGAGGATAGGGAGCGACCAACACTTCCTGGTCACAGGTTGTAAATGGGCAACCAACGACCATGCAGAAAAAATATTGTTATCTCAAGGGAAAAGTGGCATGATTCAATGGCTCATGATAKTGACCCATAGATGATTCCCATCAAGTGATCAGGTGGATAATGTGCTAGACTGGGAATATACCAAGTCTAAATACTAGGCAKAACTGATTTCTTGCTCCTCGGTTACAGTGCCTACCATGGCGACGTCTCTCTCTATGGGTGGTAAAAGTGACTTTGTGAACCAATCTTCCAAGAGTTGGTCTGGGATGGTGGCTTTAATCAACCCTCTTCATCGCCTCCATTCATGAATGTGATCAGAAATGTGAGTGGAGGTAGATTGCCGAAGTGAGGTTAATAGCTAAGTACTGGTCTCATATCGAATATGCAGTTGAAAGTGAGTCATAAATGCCATGGAGAGAGTGTTGAAGTCACCAAAAGAGTTACGTGGCAACTCAATATACCATTTAGTTGTCATTCCTATGAGTGTTCGTTGGAAAAGTCGTAACCGGATGGAATCATCCATCAAGGAGTTTGAAGAACACTAAATATGGAATTTCATGACGTGGTTGTTCGTATCTTCTCTAGGTTTTTCGTCGAACTTGGGGATGTCAGATGGGAGTTTTGTAGGGATAGGGGGGCAAAATGGGGCGTGGAGTATGGGATCATTCGTCAAACGGGACAAATCTGACAAATCTAATATGTCCAGAAAAGGAAGTTGTCAGTTTGGTTGTGAATACTGGTAATATGATGTGGCATCAGAGTACTAGTAGGACCATATACAGGTTGATTTGGAATTTTAAGACATGTTGGTCCTCTCATATATGAAGGTTGAGAGGGTTGGGGAGTGGGCATCAATGGGTTCGTTGTTTTGGCAAGGAAAGCTCTTTGTAGAGGTATTCTTGTTGGAGGAGGTTGACCCCATAAAGTATTGGTCACTCTTGGATATGGTAATCCCGAATAAAGCCATGTATGGCCTACAGTAAAAGCGGTGGAAGGGCCTTGCAAAATGGCCCGCCCTGAGGGTTGAGTTTGGTTTCCAGCCAGGGGTTTCCTTGGTTGGTTTCCAGGAAGGGATGGCCCCAAACTGGTTGTTGTCCCAAAACTGGGGGCTGCTCCCCAACAGGTTGTTTCCTCCAAGCCGATAATGGCCCTACAGCTGGGGGTTTCCCCCATGGTGGTTGTTTCCCCCATGTTAAAGAGTTCCTTGCGGTTGAAGGTTTCCCCCTAGTTAGAATTTATCTCTGAGTGGGAGGTAAAGAAGAACATCCTATGTGAATAGTTGGTGTAGGATAAACAGTTTGGGTGACTGTCGTTAAGTTAACTACTTTACTTGAGGGGTGAAAAGACAAGGTACTTGTTGCAGGGCCCGAGGAAACGACATTGTTGGCTACCTAACTAGATTGAATGTGTAGAGGATGACCAAGTATTGCACTTGGTGTCAACCTATGTTCAGTTCTAGTGGTGGGAACAAGATTTTTCCCCACAGATATTTGTGGTGGGGTTATCGGGGTCAACGATGTTGGCCACCAAGGAAAAGTGCTAGAATTGGTAATGTTTTCCAAGGCAGAAATTTCAGGATCCATTGGGGGTATTACTATTCCATCTTTAGAGGTGGATGTTGATGTGTGCATGCTAGAAGATTTTCTGATGTACATGCTCAACGGTAGGGGATAGTTGTCAAGATTAAAATAGGTAGGTACTGGAGTGTCTGGTGAGGGAGGGGGATTAGTGGGAAGGAGGAGGGTACCTTGTTCAACGGTTTCAACTGCCCCTTCAATTGGGTCACCTGAGGGACCTACACTCCTCGTTTAATAGACAATATCTTCTTTAACTATTCCTTCCTTGGAAGGGTTGTTTCGATGATCATGATCTTTAGGTTCCGACCCTTTCATTCTCCAAGATCTATGAAGCCCTTGATCGACCACGGTTAAAATTTAACGATTTCTAAGGCCAACTACGAACTTTAAAAGAAACACACTCCTAGAAAAAAATTACAGGTAATCAACCAAGCAACAATAGATAGAAGGATCTTCCAAAGATCGGATGTCAATCCATTAGAGAAGATATGAGAAGCAGTTACCCCGACCTCCACATAAAATCCTTTCTCGGTGCAAGCAACCATCACTTTTGCGGGATCTCCCTCCAAGGGTACTGAAATTGTGATATGATTTATGCCTCAAGTACTGTGGGAATCCCCCCACATTCACCTCTGTAGATACCTAATAAAGGTCACTAAGTTTACCAACTCGCATTCGGCCTCTGAGGGGTACAATCGACAGTTCGGACCGAACGTATGGGCAGGATAACCAAGTCCAAAGATCTTCCAAAAGATTGAAGACAAGTGGACCGGTAACACTCCCGAGGACCTTGAACGGATTCGAGATTCATGAAGAACTAAGACCAAATGAACCAGTAACACTCAAGAAAAACTCCCAATATATGTTCTTTCCACTACAATTGGTCAATCTTTAGAGGGGTAATATTCATTTATCTTTCGCACGCGACCTCATGTTTATCCCCTGTGTTAGAGGGAGTTCTCCTCTATGCCTATATGACAGTTGGATTTTTATCCCTCTCTAGTGTTCTACAATTGTTTTTAGTAGTCTTGGACAATTTACTTACTTTTCCTAGTCCAGAGACTCTAATCCTAAACTATTATCGATGTACTAAAACAAAAGTGTCTAGTTAATTTTATTATTGCGTTGGTTGATTTTAAAAGTTTTTTTTACTCAGAAGGGTGTACATAGGTGAAACTAGTGGTGTGAAGACTTGACTACAAAATGATGCAGAAAGAATAAAATGCTAATATTTTTCTTTCGATGAATTCTAACTGCGGGAAAGAGAAGAGATCTTTTCTTCTTTAAAAAAAATGACCACCCAAAAGCATGCAATTTTCATTTTTCTTTGAAAAGGTTTGAAATGAAAAACTACCGAATTATTGTTTTCGAAATATCAAACAAAAAATGAGCCTTTTCAACTATGTACCAAAACACTTCATTTTGTTTTTCTTTTCAAATTGGATGAAAACTAAAAAAAACTCTTCTTTTGCTCTTGTTTTCCAACAAAATAAAAGTATGCAATGATACTCGCAAAGAATTCAAAAGCTAAGGAAGATAAACAAAAATAAGCACCCAAGGACTAGAAGATCTAAACACAAGGATGTCGTCAAAGCAAAAAATCAAGCTTTCAATGGTAGAAAAGTTTTCGAATAAATTGAAAAAAGAATTGCACTCTAGAATGAAATGCAAATCAAGAGAGTTGGATTTGTTTAAACAATGGAAGCAAATATAAAGGAAGACCCAAAATATTTCTAAAAAATAATGGAATCTCTTTAGAAAAGTGTCATCGACACTTTAAAAGTCTAGGGGAATGAGATTAATTAACCTAAATCGTACCCACAAAAAAAAAGTGATTTTAATAAAAAATGAAATGGCACACAAAGGAAAATATTTCAAAGTGATTTCGAAAGATATTGCAGCAATGACTGTTGGAACAGATCCAAAAGAGATCTGGAGGGTTGGAATAAAAACAAAAATAGATTTGGGTTGTGTTTTGAAGGATATTACTTCAAAAAACATCCTTTTGAAATCCTTGTCGCACCCTCTTAATTTTCAGAGAGCGACCTGTTGCACCTTGCAGAGGTGCAATAGGCGACCAAAAGCACTGGTCGCACCAAGTAGTGCAGTTGTGAGGGCGGTCGCGCCCAGTGATGGAGAAACAAGCAACCAACAAAGGTAAGGTCGCTCTATGTACACAAAGAAGTCGCGACCACGACCATACGATTGCAAAAAACAATAGATCTGGAGCAGATCTATCATATCTGAGACTGAGAATTTGCAAACAACCTCGAAAAAGGCTTACTGACAGATCAAGACCAAATATTGAGGCTTACAACAAGCAAGGGTACGGGGAAGACAAATAAAATAAACTAAGGAATAAGAACAAAATGAACAATAGTGACATCCCCAGTGGAGTCGTCAATATGTTGTAGGATATTTTCACCAAGTAGGAGTTACCTCCCTTAGGCTCTCCCTAGATGTAAGACATAATATAGATACAAACTATGGACCTTCCTAGATCTAAATCATCCACATAAATAATCTATAAGTGAATGGAATAAAAAGCTTACCCGATCACCCAATGGTTGTCCCTACACACTCCTTTGTTGTATGCTTGGTCGAAGATGTCCTTCGCTCTCGTCAATGTGGATTTTCACACATGAAGATACAAGAAAACTTCTTTCACAAGATCAAATATATCATGTATATATTAATTATAGATCTAATGATATGACGTGAACATCCTAACTATTTCCAAAGATTATGACAATCATGCACAATCAAATAAGAGGTAAATTCATGTGCATCTTCTATTAATCAAGTGGAAACAGTTTAGAACTTACAAATTGATATCCTGATAAAGCTCTAACCATATTCCTTGTGAAATCTCGGTGATTAATCTTCTAGTATACACTTACTTTCTCTTTTCCTGCCCTTTTTCCATGAGAGACCTCCATTATTTATAGGATAGTAGAGATAAGATCAAAGGGAAATTTGGATAAGATTTCCATGCCCAAGATGAAAAGCTTCTCGAGGTCGAACCACGAAGAATCTGTGATTGAATCTCATCTCATGAAACAAATCCTAAAACGGGAGTAACAGACCCGATCGCACCCTGCATTCTTGCAAGGAACGACCGGTCGCTCCTTGCAGGAGGACAGGGAGTGACCAACACTTCCTGGTCACAGGCTATAAATGGGAAACTAGTGACCATGCAAAAAAGTACTGTAATCTTAGGGGAAAAGTGGCATGATTCAATGGCTCAAACTATCGACCCCTAGATGATTCCCATCAAGTTATTAGGTGGCAAATAACTATATAACAATATGTGTTGATGATTCATCTATGATCTTTTGTGTTTTTCTTGCATATAATTTCAGTCAATAATTTTCAGTGTAAAATTGTCCATGGATACCAACTAGGGTTTTATTGTTAGATCACTAGGAAACAATTTCTAGATATGAAAATTAGTCACATAGAGTTGCATGTGAAAATTGACAGTTTTATATGCATACACATTCCACAAATCCATTTTTACACTGACAAAAACTTTTTTTTTTTTTAAACACAGTTTGGGAGCTTAATTGGAATTCGTCTAATGATCATAAGAAATGCAAACCAAGTAGTGAACAAGCCTAAAGGTAGAGTTCTTAGAACCATATCAATGATTTGAGCCTCAAAGCCAATGAGCAGATAACAAAATATAAATTCCGCAAAGGATTCTGTTAGGACCATATATTGTACCCTTTTTGCCCATATTTTTTCCATGGTTATACTCCCTATCACCTACATTTAGACTTATATTATCTTTCCACTTGATCATTCCAAGGTACATAACGTCCTTTCTCATTACTACACGTTTAATTTGTTTTGCATGATATTTTACATTACTTTTGGTCTTAACCATTGATTAGAAGTACATAAGTGTCTATATCTGCA
>JASDQU010104263.1:45213-85914 GCA_032191745.1 Picea mariana
TTATGTCGGCTTTAGGCCATAAGTTGTAATTATACCTCCTAGTCTCCTATATATACCAAGGAGACATTTTCATTTTGAATCATCTTGTACTTGAACATTTAAGTGGGGTAAAAGGAGGTTGCCCCCTCGAAGAGGCTTATTATCTGAAATTATCTCTTTTTCAACACGTTGAATACTTTTTCTGAGGTTTTTCTATGCTATATTGATATTTGGTTCCCAACAATTGTATTCAGTCTGTTAATCAGTTCGTTCTACTCGTAAATCTGGATCAATGGTATCAGAGAGGTCTTCTCTTCATTTATTTTTCTTTGTGCATGTCCCCAAAAATATCTGGGTACAAGAAGTCGAGACTTGAACCAATTGATCCATTTCAAATTCGGCCACTTCAAGCCCGACAACAACCCATGGGGGATGAAAAGAAAGATAATGGAGCAGAAGATCCTATTAAAATGTTCCTAGAGGAATCCCTCGCGTGACAAAGGAACAAAATGATGGACAACTTTGCGCAGATCCTTCGACGACTTCCCATAGGAGAAGCATCTTTATCAAGCAGCCATGCAACCCCCTTCAAGGTATAGGTAAATTTTGATATTCCATTATTTGAAGGAATGATAGATGCATATGTTGTAGATAAATGGTTGAATATGTTCGAAGGGTATTTTTCGGTCCACAATTTCTCCGACATGGAAAAGATTACTTTTTCATTCCTCAAGGTCGTCCCCCATGTTAAGCAATGATGGGATACTTATTCTGAGAAAAGGGCCGTAGAGGAATCTGCAATATTTTTGGTTTCCCCTACATGGGATTACTTCCGAGATGCCATTAAAGAACAATACTACCTTTTTGTGAGTTACGAGGACTAGTACACCTGATGGACCACCCTGCGTCAAGAAAGGGACCAGACAGTACCATATTTTACCAATATTTTCCATATCTTGTGCATCAAAGACTCTGAACGACATCTAGTTCTCAAATATTGCGGTTGTTTTCATAGATACATTCAAACATAAATGGAGTTTCTAGACATCACCTCATTTGGTACGGCTTATAGATACGTTGTCAAGATCGAGCATAAATTTAAGAAGAAGAGGTGAGAGTTTGGATCTGCAAACTCCTCACAGCCGAAGCAGGGCAAAGGCAGCCCCAACCCACATAGCAAGGGACAGATCAGAGAGGGACACTCTCAGGACAACCAGTCCAAGCCACAACACAAGAAGGGCAATGAGAAGATGAAGAAGGACATGGGAAAATGGTKTGAGTACCATAAAATCCCTTGGCACAACACTGAAGAATGCCACTCCAAGTAGTAACTCATGGCTGAGCTAAAGGTTTYCGAGTTAGAGGTTGATTTTGATTTTGAATCAAATCCAAAAGGAGGAAAGCAAATTATCGATGTTGAACCCAGTTCCATTATCACTACCACCAAAGTCCGGCCAAGTGAACCAGAAGAATGAGAGGAAGGTCAACGCCTMTTTCACTCACATATGTGGGTAAATGGGTCTTCGCTTCATTTCATTGTCGATAGTGGCAGTCATAAGAATATGATTTCAAGAGGTCGTCAAGCGGCTAGACTTGCCAACAAAACCTCACCCGCAACCCTACACCATCGGCTAGCTTCGCCAAGGAAGAGATATTTGTGTCAGCCAACAATGTTGTCTTCCCTACGACATCAAGCCTTTCAAAGATGAGGTATTTTGTGATATTTCTCCCCTTGAAGTTTTTTTTTTTCTTTTAGGACACCCATATTTGTGGAAGTGTCATGATGTGTATGAGTCTAGACCCCGTAGTGTTATTATTACTTTGGGTAGACAATTGTACATGATACCAGAGGTAGCACCTCATAACACTATTTCTTTAATCTCTGTTAAGCAATGCAGTAAGGTCATTTCACAGACCGAGAAGTTCGTATTTTTTGTGATCTGTGCTCACAGTAAGCAGAAGGTCGTCACCACATTCATGGCCTCTACATAGAGCCTCTCTTTGCAACAGAAGCAAGTGGATGGGATCGTGGAATAATAGAGAGACATCTTCTCCTCACCCATCGGGGTACCGACACACTACTAATTCAAGCATCCAATTGATCTAACCCCCGATGCACCTCTACCTAATGGACCAGTCTATCATCGCTCCTTGATGGAAAATGACGAAATCAAGTGTCAGATCCAAGAGCTTCTTCAAAAGGGGCACATCAAACCCAACTCCTCCCTTTGCGGAAGCTCGATTGTACTAGTGCATAAGAAGGATGGGACTTGGAGACTCTGCATTGAATACATATCCTTAAACAAAATCACCGTCGGGAACCAGTACCCATTTCCCAGGATTGATGACCTCCTTGACCAACTCAAGGGGGAAAATTTCTTTAGCAAGATTGACCTAAAGTCTGGCTACCACTAGGTTTCCATCAAACCAACTGATGTATGGAAGACAACCTTCAAATGTAAAGAAAGTTTCTTTCAATGGTTGGTCATGCCCTTTGTCTTAACAAATGCACCAACCACTTTCATGAGATTGATGGATGATGTATTGAGACCCTTCACCAACTCTTTTTTGGTGGTATATTTGGATGACATCATCGTCTTCAACAGAACTTGGGAGGAGCACATGCGGCATATTCAACAGGTTTTGAGCACTCTGTGGCAGCACAAGCTATATGCCAACTTGGAAAAATGCTCTTTTGGCATGAACATGGTCCAATACTTGAGCTACATTGTTGATGAGCATGGGGTACATGTTGATCCAGCTAAGATCTAATTCATCCATGACTGGAAAGCCACGACCACACTAACCGATCTTCTTGGGACTGGCCAACTTCTACCAATGGTTCGTGTTGAGATTCTCCCATATTGCATGGGCCCTCAACCAGGTGACCAAGGGAAGTGGCATGTAAAAGTTTGTGTGGGGGAAGGAACAACAACGAGCATTCGATGATATGAAGCACCTCTTGTGCTCAGCTCCAGTAATCTCCGTGCCCGATATGCAACAACCATTCGATATTGAGACTAATGCATCTGAATATGTTTTAGGCGTAGTTCTCACTCAGCATGGTAATCTGGTGGCATACCATAGTGAGACACTCTCAGATACTATCCGGAAATATCCCACATATGAAAATGAAATTTATTTCATTGTACAAGCCTGTCGTTAATGGAAACATTACATTATGGGAAAGGAGACGATCATCCAAACTGATCACAAGCCTTTGCAGTTCATACAGACACAAGGGAAATTGCAGAACGACCGCCATCATAAGTGGTCCACCTACCTGCAACAGTTCCATCTCAACATCAAATATAAGATAGGGATCTCAAATCATGTCTTTGACTGCCTCAGTCGAAATCACGTGGCTGCACTCACCATTGTACTCCATTCCTGTGGAAATGAGGCATCTGAGTGGCCCCAACTTTATCAGCAAGATCTGAACTTCGCCACCACATATCAACTCTTGGGTACAGGCGCGAGTGTCACCAATTTTCACATTCAGGACAAACTATTATTCCATTTGTTCCATCTCTGTGTTCCTACAAGCGAGCGCGCAAATTTTATTTGGTAAGCCCACTACAGTCAGATGGCAGGACATTTTGGCATGGAGAAAACTGTGGTCATTCTTCAAAAACATTTTTATTGGCCAAAACTTCGCCAGGACGTCAACAAGTATATCATATCTTGCACTGCCTATGTCATTGCCAAACTAGCCATCAATAAGCAAGGCTTATACACCCCTCTTCCTACTCCCGAGAAGCCTTGGGAATCCATCTCAATGGATTACATGTATGGCCTTCCATCCACCAAGCAAGGCAATGACTGTGTATTTGTGGTCATTGATCAATTTTCAAAGATGGCCATCCTTACAGCCTATAAGAAGAATATCACAACGATAGATATTTCCAAGTTCTTATTTGAACGAGTGTGGGTCCATTTTGGGATACCACAGATCATCATCTCTGATCGGGACAACAGGTTCCTCAACACATTTTGGTCGAGTCTCTGGTCATTGATGGACACCAAGCTCACCAAATCCACTACTTTCCACCCCCAATTAGACATCCAAACAGAGGTTCTCAATTGAATGATTGTGCACATCCTGCACATGTACAACTCTAAGCATCCATGTACATGGGATGAGAGTCTCCCCTATGTTCAACATAGTTACAAAAGGGCTCTCCATAGCTCCATTGACCATAGCCCATTTCAGATGGGGATGGGATTCCAACCCTTGGGTCCCATTGATGTTGCACTACCTCTTTCCAACGCACATATAGACTCTTCCCATGTTTAGTATGAGACTGACAAATCCACCAGATTCATTGAGCGAATTCAACACATCCACCAACAGGTCCAGAAGATTTTGCAGAAATCCAATGCTAAGTACAAGCAATGCCATGATCAACACAGAATACCGCACTAGTTTCAAGTTGGACACAAATTATGGTTACAATTGTAGAAGTGTCATCTCACAGGGCCCCATCGGAAGCTCTGCCCACTTTGCTATGGGGCCTTACACTATCACCCAGGCTGTGGGTAGAAATTATTTTTAGCTCAACACTCCACCCTTCCTTGGCCTGCACCCAATGTTCAATGTGGACCTCCTTTGGCCATATTTTCCACCATTGTTAGACACCTTAGAGATCACAGAACAAATAAAACCAACAGAGCTCAACCCCGACTGCATGGAACAAGAATCCACTGATTAGATAGTGGGCACACATATCAAGGGCACTCGCCAGCAGAGGATCCAAATTTTTCGGGTTGTCAAGGCAGGGAAGCTCCTACACCAAGGCAAGTGGCTCACTCGGGACCAAATCTAGCAGAAGTTTCCTCACCTGATGGGGGAACTCAATGCAATGGACACCATTGCTTCCTAAGGGGGGAGGATTGATCCAGGTGGATATTGGTGGCCACCCACCTATTCCAATTGGATCCTCTTTTTTTTTTTTTGGTTCAACACATTCCTCTGTACTTCCTTGTAATTATGAGTTCTACACTTCTAGGGTTGTCTGAAGCCCTACACATCTTCCAGGTGGATACTGGTGTCCTCTCACCTAATCCAACTGCCTTATTTTGTATGTTTTCATGTTAGCACATCTTGTTGTACTTCCAGGGTCGTTTTGGAGCCCTAAACAATGTTTTTTTGGCTTGCCATAGTCAAATTGTAGACCGAGTCAGAGTTTGACGACATAATTTGTAGTTCTCTGAAAGACATTTCAAACGGGATATCATGTGCCTAAAATGGAGGTCGTATGCAAAATTTATGACCCCATGAAGTTGAGGTACCAACTTACCCATAGGGGCCCACATGAATTTTGGTGTTTCACCTCATAGGGTTAGGTTTTTGGATGTGTAGGGTTTTGGCATTCATGAGTAATATCAAAAGGCCTCTGGAGCCTCATTGTAATCATTTTTCTCAAACGAATGCAGGTAACAACCACATCTCTTCTCAGAGATAGCTACCACCATTCAAGCAAGTGTTTCAGTTCTGTAGTTTTACAGTTTCAGCCTATTTCATTTATTCAATAGAATATATTGTTCACTGGATATCTATGTTGTTCTTCATATCTCTGTATTTATTGTATTCAGTCTGTTAATCAATTCGTTCTGCTCCTAAATCCGGATCAAATATCCATGATATTTTACAGGTCAACAATGTTACTGTGCAACTTGAAATCAATGTATGGTATGTTAGATGTATGTTTCTTGGCACTACTAAGGTAACTAACCATCAAGTTTCCTATATTTTAACAAATATTGTCACACAGTCAACAAAGTAATGAATTTTATGTGTTCTTAATGGCAATGTACATTTGCATTTCCCACTAATTGTAGGTTATTCAAAGACAAGGTAATTCCAAGTGATAATATCTTCCATGACAACTGCAAAGAGGAAAAGCAAATGTCGAAAAAGTTGGTTGTTGAGTACATATCATATCACACTTTTCTGAATGATTTGTTTATGGAGGTGAATACATAGATAGAGAGATATGTCCATAATGTGGATATGGCATGTACCACAATTTTTTTTAAAGGTAACTCACATGATCCTCCTCATAAGATATGAAGCGCATCCTGAGGATTGAAAGGATCTTTCATTACAAAGAATTATCCATGTTGCAAGGGTGGAATTCATCACACATAAGTGAGTCAGGAGTTATGAAAATCCTAGTGGATTCAATGGCCATGAAGAATATATAGGATATACGCTTCAATAAATTCAAGGATGAAGTATGAAGCCTTTGATTGAGCATAGTCATGGATGGAATTTATCAAACACCAAATATTCTTTTTAGCTAGTGGTAGTGATAAATATCGATATCTCCCTATGGTTGTCCATGAATAATGAATATCTTAGGTTGGTTCTTATAGTTCCTAATAGAAAACAAGTGAAGAGAATGGATGCCTACCTCCAACCATTGATCGATGTATTGGAGATATTATGGGAATGGATACAAGCATATGATGTATTAAGACGCATCCCAAAAAAGAGGTATTTTACATTATATGGCATATGTGCATACACCATGCATGATTATCCATGACTAGGAGTTACTCTAGTAAGTATGTTGAATGCTTTATTTATATCCTTAATGTTATTTGTAATACTTAATTTGGTGCAAGTATCGTCTTTGGTGCTAATGTGTTCCATATACAATAACACCACACGTTTTGTAACAAAAAGGTATCATAGAGGTAAATGTTGTATACCTTCTATAAAGGCTAGGTGGTATGACAATCTACAAAAACCAGTTTATGAATACTCAAGGGAATTCCTCTCAAAAGACCAACCTTAGAGAAGAGCAACATTTCCTTTCAATAATGGTATACCAAAGAGAACTCGGAGACCTGAAATAATGACTTTGACAAACTGGCTTAGGGCATATGAAACAACGAAGGAAATTGTAGAATTTTTTGATTCAAATAGGGAACTTATGTTCAATGATATTGAATTTTTTGACACCTACGTTGAGAGAATTATCACGAGTATGAAAAAGAAATATGTATTTTATGAGCTTCCATATTGGAATCATATTAATATTTCCCACTTGCTAGATCTCATGCATATATTAAAAAATGTTTCATCTTATTTACGGAGGCATATATAATAAAATTGGGTGTGAGAAAAGATATTATTTCTTTGAATACTAAAGAAACATTGGCCAATAAAAGAAAGTTGAGGAGAGGTTGGTCCCTCTTGGTCTTTTAAAGGTGTAGTCCCATGGATTTTGAAGAAAGATGATTTGTCTCTCACAAAGGATATTATATTGGGTGTGAAGGAACCTTCTTTATATGGTTCAACTCTATGATGTTTCTTCACCATATAAGGACATTTGTTAGGATCGAAATCACACGACCATATGAACCTTATAAAGGTATGTGTGTGGATTATATGATTCTTTTTCTACAGTGTAGGTTATATGATATGCACTCAGTTTTATGCCAATTAATTTTATACATGTTTATTTTATAGTGTCATTATCCTTTGCTCCTGCATGGTTGTGTGAACCATGAACTCTCCCAGGACCTGCAACATGTCATATMTAAATTATTTACATTTATATGTTGGATTGTATCAAAGGAGATTGACATGTATAAAATTCCATAGTGGTGTTGAGAAATAGTTGAGATTGTTTATATGTTTGAGAAGGAAYTGTCCATGAGTTTTATAGACTTGCAAGTCCATATTCTACTTCAACTAGATAATGAGGTTGAATTAGCTACARTGGTCTCATATGATTAGATGTTCTTCTTAAAGAGGTACATGAAAAAGTTGAAAGGATTTCTTTGACAAAAGGAAAAATATAAGGGTACATAGTATATGAGTCATTCTAGTATGCTAGTGAGTACATCAAGAAAATTGACCACACACCAGGCAGAGTGGTTTGGGATGACCATCRGAATGAGGAAAAAAGGGAAGGGGAACTACTTTAAAGAAACAACAAAAGTTGTATTATAAAGAGCAAGACACTTATCTTTTTTCACTTTTCTATAGAGTAACCATTTACAAATGAACTTGATAATATATATTTGATTTCATATTATTTGTTTTGATTTCATGAATACATTAGTGAACTTAAAAATTGATGTCATCAATAAATTTGTTATTTAAAATGTAAAGGTAATGCAACCATGGATTGCATTGTATGAAGAGAAGAGAAGGAAATAAGATAGTGTCGGGTAAGAATTTAGACATATTAATGGTAGAAGCATGTCTTTTCATAATCATTTTAAAGAAAATATACCAATAATATATCCCAACAATTGGGTGGTTGACCTTATCAGAGAGAAATATGGTGTATCCGATCATTACTCACATGGTGAAGAGGATGCACTAAACATAGGGATCAAATGCAACAACTATGTAATAGTTTCTCTATGTTAATTGTTCATTTTATAATGGATGTTTAATTATAACATGTATTGATGCTTGGGTTAGAGTTATACCACTATCCTTTGGTTCCATTTTTATAGGTGCATTTTTTCTCATCTATGTGGAAAAATGAACACAATTTTTTCACTAAATATGTCAATGATAGACATGCCACACTTAACTTTGTAGTGGAGGTCAAGTTCAACAAATTCAATTATGATAGCCACCGTTATCATAACCAAATAGATTTGAAGTTAGGTCAAGTTATAAAGATACAAGAGAACGTGCAAGTGGACTTCTCATCTTTCCAATGTGTTATTTTTAGGTGCAAGTGGTGAGATACCTTCATCTAGAGTAATATAAAGGAAGATTGTGATAGTGGCCCAATATGTATTAACTATAAAAAAATGCGGGATGAAAAGAAGAAGCCATATGTTTTCCAAAACACTGCAACCAAGTGTTTTTTTTTTATATCGGATAGGGATTGGTGGTTTGTATTAAGACACGATCCAAGATCAAAACATGTTTTTGAGAAAAACAACATTATAATTCCAAGCGTGGAAGTTAATCAAGGTAATGCCAACAAAGAGTGACATGTACATGTTGTATTTCAACATTTATGTTGTGGACGGTATCATTTTATTATAATTTTCTATAATTGGCCAACAATGTATGTTCAGGGGACTTGCAATGCATAAAATGAAAATAAAAAGGAAAGATAAGGGGTTTGGAATACACACATTGTCGAGGAAAGGGTATCTCAAGAAATAAGCGCTCCCTCTACAAAGGCGCTCATGGATATGGACCAAGCACAATACCTTGCATGTTAATGACTCAATCACCGTGAAGTAATCCCAACCGTTCCATTCACCATACTTGCACTTTGATAGGTTTCTTCAGAAATATCCCTCTACTTGGGTATTGGAACACCTAATAGGGTCTTTTGATGGTCCTCCCATACTTAAAATTTTCAAATTTCATAAAGTCTTGAGTTATATGTGGATTTTGTATTAAGTGATGGCTTACTTTGTATGATTCTAATGGCTATGGTATCTTGCAATTGTTGGTTTTACCTATTTGTGTTGGCCTTGTTTGGTCATGATGCACCTTGACATGGTCCTTTGGAGGACGTTTTCATGATGACACCTAGGACATTGTGCACCATACAGAGGACGTTGCACACTTTGTGTAGAGCATTGAACTTTTTATGATTGTGCATACCCTAGGAACCTCCCCATACCTCTTTTACCTTGGACGCTGGAAAAATGAGCACAAATATTGCAAATATAGCTAGATGGGCCATTGAGAGGGTAGAAATATCCAGAAGTTGGACATTAGGGTTTGATTGAATGATGTGGCATTTGGAGATGATGAAACACCTTTTTGGACAGGTTATGGAGCCCTATTCACCTATGACATATCCTTCTATCCATTGGACATTGCACCTATGATGATAACGTCATGCTTAGATGCTAGCTAAGTCGACCTAGCATGGTATGATCCTTCTTGATGATGAGTTGGCATTAGTTGGTGACGAGACATGACCCTTGGGTGATGAGACGTGACCTGTGTGTTTATGTTTCTGGTAGTTGCGGGAGGTATTCACCTTCGGGACAACCTTTCTTACAAAAGAAGATGCCAAGACGTCGAAGGAAAACCACTGAAAGAATTAAAGAGTCCCCATAATATTTATATTTCTCTAGAAGTCAAGTCGACCTGCTAGAAAAGATAAAGTAAAGTGTATTTTCCATAAAATACAGGTCGACCCCACTAGAAAAGTTCACTGGCAGATTAGTATAAATAAGAGTGAACGCCGGCTCATTTGTACACACACTCTCCACTCTGAGAAAGAGGCGCAAGTCTAAGTGTGTGAGTTGTAACTGCTACATCCAATGAAGGAAGTGAGGCACATGTCTGGTTGGTGTCTATCTCTCAGTCATAGAGGTGCGCTAGGGTTTACATTGTTGAGTTATTGTTGGACTCTTTCTTTTTTATTTTCTCTAGAGAATAGATCTTGGCTATTCTGTCTTTGACATGGATCTTCTCTATAAGAAGGTATTGGGTTTTATTCCCTTGTGAAGAAGGTTTTCCCAGGGTAAAGTACTATGCTATGCTCGGGGGTGGCACTTGAGGATGCCTATGGTTGGGTGGAAATGAAAGAACATTGCCTATGGAAAAACGAGTAGTCCCATAATTTGTTTTGTAATTTGTGCTTGGTTAATCTTCTTGAGATCCTGGTTACTTACTACAATTGTAAATTAGTCTAGTATTCAAAAATTTAACATGGTTTCAAATCTAGTCTTGAAGATGACCATTGCACAAAAGCTAAGAACTATTAGAGCCCTATTGATGGCAGAAGAGAAGGGTCGAGTCCCTTAACAATCCTATGATGAAGTTTAAGGGTTGTCGCAGGCCTCTAGTCCTGGTCATACCCCTGTCTAGGGTCTTAAAAACAAACTGCAACTAGGAGTACCCCTATTATGGTTGCCACAACAAGAAATAAACACATTTAATATGACCTTAGATAACTTGCAAGTGCCTTTGGCATGTTTTCTGTGTGGCAGTTTGAAAGGTTGTAGGGAAAATTCTGAGATGAATTGCAGGCCTGATTTCAGAGGCATAATCAAGGTTGAGTCTATGGTAGACTTCTGAGGTACATCCCAACAAATGTATGGTAAAGTTATGAGGTATATTCCAACAAATTTATAACATATTTCTGAGGTACATTCCAACAAATGTATGGTAAATTTCTGAGGTATATTCTAGCAAATGTTTAACATATTTTTGAGGTACATTCCAACAAATGTATGGTAAATCTATGAGGAATATTCTAGCCCAATTTTGGTATAGGCTCGGACTGTTTTTAAAGCAAGTCTGAGATCCATCCTTTATGAAAATTAAAGGTTTGTTGTGAAGACTTCAAGTGTGATGAATCTAGGAGCATTTTTCAGTATATAAGTGAAGTTTACAATGAGAAACATTCAAACATATTCAAAACATAAATTGTGATATCATTTAAGGCCTTCCTCTAAGAGATCTTTTGCAAAATTTTGAGATGGAAAAAGATGATTTTTGAAGCATGACCTAAGGCTAATCTTAGGCTACTCATTTGTGGACGAAGTTGCACCAAGACTGGATAATGCTACAATTTCAGAGGTATGCACTTGTATATATATATATATTTTATCATTATCACGAGGGTGCCTATAGGAGGAGGGACCTTTCTAGAGGAATCTCAAATCCAGTACACTGATAGGAGCATCACACTCTCCCTTGTAAAAAATATTCCAGGTTTGATTTTTTTTTTTAATTATCATGCCTCTAACCTACATTTCTAGTGCATCTGACTTGCTACATTACAAGCAAGTCTTCTAGTTGTGATAACAATTTTTAAATTGCTTTGAAGTTATACTAGAGATGTACTTGTTGATCTCCTCTCTAGGAGATATTCTTGTTTTGTTTGTTCTTGTTCCGGGAAGGTTACCACAGAGGCAGGTCACCAGTGATATCTCTGAGAGGAGCTATAATGACGGTTGCAGAAGACAACTTATTAGATGATCTATGGTTTGAGACATGAAGAAGTCTGACCGGAGTTTGTACAAGATTGACAATTGCTTCCTTGAGTGGATATGGTCTCATGGATGAGACAGTGGCAGTAACTGTGACAAGTTGGACACTTTAGGATATCAAGCTCACATTCATGTAACCAAGGAGAAAAGGACGAAGTTAGATCTTTCAGTCAGGAAGGGTACATTTGTTAGKTATCGTGAATCATCGAAGGCATATTAGATCTACATCCCAGGYCAGAGRCATAATGAGGCATGTAGGGATGTTTCCTTTGAGAATGAGGTAGCCTTCAGGAGATCTAGAGGATCTCACATGTAGATTGACAGTGAGACGTAGGAGGAGATGGTGTCTTCTCCCCCTTAAGTAGCTWAGAAGGATACAATTGAACCTGTTGATCCAGTTGATCCAGTACATCTTGTTGATGTTCCTAGAGATATTCTAGTAGGCCAACAGAGGTCTACCTAGGCTCATCACACTCTGCAAGAGGCAGAGTGATATGCTCTCCTCATGGTACTTTCAAAGAAAGTAAGAGACCTCATAGATTCTCGAGCTATGATGAAACTATGAGCCACATCATTGATTCTGAGCCTTCTTGTTGTGAGGAGGCATCCATTCATCTAGTATGGAGAGATGCCATGATGGAGGAGTATCAGTCCATCATGAAGAACGATGTGTGGGATATTGTTTCAAGAGACAAAGGGAAGTCTGTGGTGACTTCCAAGTGAGTTTATGAAATAAAACATGCAGCTGACAGGAGCATCGAGAAGCACAAAGCAATATTTATGGCCAGAGGATTCTCTCAGGTGGAGGGAATATACTATGAGGAGACCTTTCCGCCTGTTTCTCGATATACCTCCATTTAGATGAGTATTGCATTTGTTTCAGCCTTGGGTTGGAGATTACATCAGATGGACATGAAGACAACTTTCCTCAATGGAGAGATTGAGGAAGAGGTGTATATCGAGCAACCAGATGGTTTCGTGATTCATGGGAAGGAGTCCCATGTTTGCAGGTTGAAGAAGTCCCTGTATGGACTCAAGCAGGCTCCTTGTGTTTGGTATGCAAGGATTGATGGATACCTGATGAGTTTGAGTTTCAACAAGAGTGTTGTTGATGCCAACCTATAATATTGTTAATGGTGAGTCCCTGATTTTGATCATGTACRTTGATGATTTATTTCTCACCGGAGCAGAGCATCTCATTTCTTGGTGCAAGCATGAGTTGGCCTCTGAATTTGATATGAAGGATCTTGGCATGATGCATTACTTCTTGGGACTTGAGGTGGGACAGAGAACTTATGAGATCTTCYCGAGTCAGGGGAAGTACACAGTTGCGATCTTGAGGATATTTGGAATATTGGACTGTAAGTCCGTAACTACACTGATAGTGATGAATCTAAAGAAGTTGAGTGAGTTTTATTCTGATTCATACTTGGTTGATCCGACCATATACTGGCAGYTGATTGGATCATTGATGTATCTGGTTAACACTAGACATTATATTTTCTATGTAGTGAGTGCACTTAGCCAGTTCATGAGTCAACTGAGAYAGATAAATTGGGTGGTTGCAAAGCATGTGTTGAGATATTTTCGAGGCACMGTTGGATATATCCTGATACATGCTTCCAGTGTTGATATGAGACTGCAAGGATATGCTGATTCAGATTGGGAAGGGAGCACAGTTGATGGGAAGAGCACCTCAGGGTGATGCTTCAATTTTGGATCTGTCGTGGTTTCCTGGTGTAGCAGGAAACAAACTTTTGTGGCTTTGAGTACCACAAAAACTGAGTATATTTTAGTATGTATGGAAGTATGCAAAGTAGTGTGGCTTCGGAAGCTCCTTGTAGGATTGTCTGATCAGATATTGGATCCCACCACGATTCATTACATTCGAGATATGGTGCAGAGGAAGTCAGTACTACTGGAGTACCTTCCTACAGATGAGCATATTGCAGATTTTCTCACCGAGCCTCTTTCCAAGTCGAAGTTCGAGTACTTTCGTGATAAACTTGGAGTGGAATGCCCCTCTAGTTAAGAGGGAGTATTGGTGATTGCAACTTCGTGAGACATTCTTCTGTGACAATACTCCTCGATGGAATGAATTGAGTATGACACTTATCGACGGACTAATAAGTTGTATTGGGTTGGTTCCCAACAACCTTTGGGTTGTAACCCATGTGGTTGAGATATCTCTCCAGGTCTTCTCCCCAAAGTAGTGGGATGGGTCGACTTGTGAGGAAAATATCTAGATATTCTCCCGAGGGCAGTGGGTTGGGTYGATCTGCGAGTGTGTTGTKCCTTCTCCCTATCTTCTCACCAATGGAATGAGTTGGGTTGACATGAGACAGGTCTTCTCCTTAGTTATGCTACGTTGGGTTGACCTTATATGGGCATTCTCCCCACGTGGATGGGATGGGTTGATCTGTGGGAACGCCCCTGATMTTCTTCCCATATCAGGCTGGGTTGACTTGGAGAATGCTCCTCTGAGACGAAGTTGATCATGACACTTGTCAGAGTAGTGACAAGTTGTCCTGGGGTGGCACCTAGCACCCCATGGGAGTAGACCATGAGGACACATCCCTTGGGAGTTGACCAAGTGGACACGTCATGGGTGAGTAGGTCCTAGTGTATTCTTGTGGTGATGAAGTCCTAGAAAAGGTCCACATTGGGTGTATCCATGTGCGATGTGATGATGCTACCGGTAGCATGGTCTGCATAACCATGGCATGGTCGGAGGACCATAGCATAGGCTGCGAGGCCATGAGAACCAGAGGAAAAACATCATGGAGAATACCTCCCTGACTAAGAGGGAGTGTTGATGTTTCTGGTAGTTGCGGGAGGTATTCACCTCCGGACAACCTTTCTTATAGAAGAAGATGCCAATACATCAAAGGAAAACCACTGAAAGAATTAAAGAAGCCAAAAAATATTTATACTTCTCCAGAAGTCAAGTTGACCTGCTAGAAAAGTTAAAGTAAAATGTATTTTCCAAAGAAGACAAGTCGGCCCCACTGGAAAAGTTCATTTGCAGATTAGTATAAATAAGAGTGAACACAAAATCATTTGTACACACACTATCCACTCTGAGAAAGAGGCGCAAGTCTAAGTGTGCGAGTTGCAGCTGTTACATCCAATGAAGGAAGTGAGGCGCATGTTTAGTTGATGTCTATCTCTCAGTCATAGAGGTGCGCTAGGGTTTACATTGCCGAGTTATTGATGGACTCTTTCTTATTGATTTTCTCTAGAGAATAGAGCTTGGTTATTCTGTCTTTGGCATGGATCTTTTCTATAAGAAGGTATTGGGTTTTCTCCCCTTGTGAAAAAGGGTTTCCCAGGGTAAAATACTATGCTCTGCTCAGGGGTGTCACTTGAGGATGCTAATGGTTGGGTGGAAATGAAAGAACATTTCCTATGGAAAAACGAGCAGTCCCATAATTTGTTTTGTAATTTGTGCTTGGTTAATCTTCTTGAGATCCTGGTTACTTACTATAGTTGGAAATTAGTCTATTATTAAAAAATTTAACACCTTGATGATGCTTGCACCTTTTCATGGAGGGACGCAGCCTTTGGAGGCACCTTTTCACCTTTATAGCATGATGTCATGGCCTTTAGAGGCTTCTACACCACATGTCAACTTTTGGAGGGATGTTTTGATGTATCTTTGTTATATCTGTATGATTGAGGCTATTTTGGGGACCAACCATGAATTATCCAACTTGTATCATGGATATTTTATGTTTGAGGGGATTTTGAGGGTTTATAGCTCTAGGGTTGTCTCATATAAAGAGGCCAATGCTCCTCATTCGTCAAATCATAACTCACATTTGTGAAGAATCATTACTATTTGTCTTCTTATCTTCTTTTCTCATCATGGAGCTCATATGCGCAGTTTTGGAGTGATATTGTGGATGCTTTCTATCGTTTGGTGGATTTTCATGAAACTAGGTCTCCTTGCTACATAGCAACTTGGCATAGTAAGTGTTCTTTCCAAGTTTAAGTTTTTGTTTTTGGTATATTTTGGTGAATTATCTATTAGATGGTTGATAGTTGCATGTTATCTTGTTTCCTTGAACTATTTTTGTTAGAAACCCTAAGGAATGATTACAATTGTTTATCCCCTTCCCTTGTTTGTCCATCTTAAATTTGTTGAAGCATCTAGGGTCAAGATAGGGATTGTGATTGTACATCCCCCTAACCTTGTCTTGTTGTTGGTTAAATTCTAGGGTTTATGATTGTATAAATTCTAGGGTTTAACCTAGTTCATTTTATCTCTTTGCTAAACACTCTAGAAGTAGAACGACACCTAGGGTTTATGATTGTATAAACCTTAGGGTTTGTTTTCCTAGAAGATTAATCTAGGTTTATGATAGTATAATCCTAAGGTTTTTAATCTTCAAGTCTTCTCTTGCCTTTAGCTTCCATTGAAGCTGTCACATTGACTCCATATGCCCAAGGATTCAAGATGGCACTAGTCCTTCTCATTTTCAAGTGATATAAAACCCTAGTTTTGCTCTCTCTCTCTCTCTCTCTCTCTCTCTCTCAACAGTTTGTGTTAGCTTAGGATTTTCATTTTCATCTTCATTCCCTAACATTCATAGTATAACGCTTTGCATTAATTGTTTGGAATCATCTTTAACATAGGCATTGTTGCAATAATTGTATTGTCAGCCCTTAGGGCTTGTCATATTGCACTCAATTAACATAGTTTCATGTTGTTTACTTCATGCAATTATTGGTGAATGATTTACAAGTCTCTATATTGTATTTAACATATCTTCATTCAATTTCTTGTTGATTTTAGAGTTGGCATATTGATATTGTTATAAATTTGTTATATGTTTAAATATATAGTCTTTCATTTCAAGTTTATTTCAGGTTTCATTTTTCTTTTGATAGCTATCAATTTGGGTCATTTAATTCATTTTCTTAGCTTAGATAATATTTCCATTTGTCTTAATAACACCTTGCACACTTATATACTTCATTATCTTACTCACCTTGACCTTGCCCTCAACTCAACCCTAGCTAATCAAGCAACCAATATAGGGGGTCGTAGACTTGCCCTTAGCTTGCTACAGGATCCCTTGAGGTTGCAAGGGAAGCCTCCCTTGTGTTGGATCTATATCCTTCACTAAAACAAGGGAAGTAATTGCCTCGATGACAATGACAATTATTTCCATATGTTACACTAGTCAAGCATCTTGTGAAGACTTTGCACAAGTACTATATTTTGTGATAACACGACTTACAAACACCCCTTCAAATTAAGGGGGGGAATGTTAGATACATTATCCTTAAGATTATGGTACATTGTAAATATTATTTTAGGATAAATATGAAGTGTCATAGGTGAATATGAAGAGTCATTTGGACCTCTTGGAAGATGAAACATGTTGATATTATGGTAGTTGTGGGAGGCATTAACCTCTATGTGTAACCTTTGACAAGACTAGAATATTTCGGGAAGCAAGAGAAACCCTAAACAACTGTGTAGAAATCCTAGAAGTCATGTCGGCTCAATAAAAGAAGACACGTCGGCTCAATAAAAGAATTAATATTTAAATGTTAACCTCTAAAAGAAGAAGTTGGCCTGGACAAGTGACAAAGAGCACTATAAATAAGAGGGTGCTAGAGCTCATTTGTCATTCACACTCTCACAACTGCGTAAGACTAGTGGTGTGCAAGTTTGGAGAGGGAGTGCATCTAAAACTACTGCAACTGGGATTTTGGCTTTTGGTTATGGTTGGGCTTTCTATTTGGTTATGGTTGGAATTTCTACTTGGTTATGGTTTGGATTCTTTGCTTGGTACACTAGCCTTGGAGAGAGATATGCCATATTGGTTGGCTATTGGTTTTAAGATTTGCTTCTAGAATTATTCAGTCTGTCAAGGTTAAAGGTGCTCAGGGGTGGTTTCGTGCCTATGGTTGGGTGACAATATTGCAATATTGTCTATGGAAAAACGAGCACATCTCTTTTATTCTAACAGGTTATGGGCCTGTTATGAGCCCACACTATCTTCAGACAGTATAACTATTGGAAGATAGGTTGGGAACTTATTTGTTAAGCTTGTTATGGCACCAATTATAGCCGCAACTAGGTTTTCTAATTATGCAGCTACAACAAACCCTACCCCTTGTGTTCAAACACTTTTGGAGAAGCATTTGACCTAATTCCTTGATATCCTAGTGTGCCCTAGTCTAGCGCACCTCTTGGTACCCTCAACTAGCAAAAACATCAAGTTTGAATTTTTGGTCAAAGTCAAAGTCAAAGTTTCATTGGTCAAAGTCAAAGGTTTATCGGTCAAATTCAAAGGTTGACTTCTGGTCAAATTAATTTTGTGATCAAAGTTGAAATTTTAGAGTTTCTAGCTTATTCTAATCATTGAATCTAATCTCTTCTTATCAATATGATATCTAGTTTCAAATTGGAAGACATGTTGGACGATGCTACAAGACTCCAAAGGTATGCACTTGTATATGCTATCCAAGGTATATCATCTAGCAAAACATGAGTGTGTTTGCAGGGAAAGTACTAGAGACCTTGTCCAATCTGTAATCTTGGATTCAGTGCATTCAGAGGAACAAGCGCACACTCAACAGTTGAGGCTTTAGGTTCCAGGTTTGATTAAATTGTTAAGCTTCAAATTTGTATATATCAAGGGTGATAGTTGCTACATTACAAATTGAGAAAGCAATGTTTGAAAGGTTCTATTATTGCTAGGTGCAATGAATACTTGAATGCATATGAATACTATTGATATAGATGCTTATTATACTTGTTCGTAAGATGAACTAACATCTCTAGATATATATTTCTTGTTTTCTCTTGTTGTTCTTGTTCCAGGCATGTACCCTTGTGAAATATGAACAATCCTTGCGGACGCCGTCATAGAAGAATTTTATAAGGATTACACAACTGTCAGATGGGAAACAATCAAAACAAATAGAAACAAACTTAAAGAGACTCAGAGGAGTCAAACTCAAAGGAAGTCAGGAATCAAAAGGAAACCAAAACATGCTTGTGACACTTTGCAGAAAGCAAAGAGAGATGCAACAGGCGAAAGCATGGACTCTCTCAGATGGAGGGAGCTAATCACAGAATTCCAAAAGAAGAGCATGCATATTGCTCATTCAGGGATGAAGCTGGGATTAGGAGGGAGTTAATCCCCAACGATATGATCCATTGAAGAATCCATGAATACCATGAAGTATATGTCCATGTTCTTCGTTGGAAGTAACAACCATGATAAGCATCACATGTCCAATGTGACTCTAGAAGAAGTATTCTTTGAAATGAAGCCTTGAATATCCTTGGTTGTCCATCTACATTTATGTTCCTATGGCGAAAGGAAAAAGTTGGAGCCTTCAAGAAAGAAGGGCATGTAATTTATAGAAGATTCCATGGACTCCAACATTAAAGAGAAACATGAGGAAGAACATGAAGATTCCAAGAAAGAAAGAAAAGTCAAAACAACCAATTGAACCAGTTTGAACCCACTCAACGCAGTGAAGCAGAAGGAATGGAAGGAAGTTGTAATGAAGAACAATGTATGTGAGGAATTGTGAAAAATACTTAAGCATTAAGAGATACAAGGAGAGACTCAAGGCTAGAGGGTTCTCCCAAAAGGAGGGAGAAGACTATGATGACAACTTGTTCTAGTAACCAGGCATAACTCTACCTGAGCCATTTTATCTCCTGCAGTATCCATGGGTTGGAGTTTACATCAAATGGATGTAAAGACTATTCTTCTCAACAAAGAAATTGAAGAAGAAGCACATAGAAAAACCTCAAGGTTTTGAGGTATACCAGAAAGAGACCCATGTATGAAGATAGAAGAAGACCTTGTATGGATTCAAGCAAACTAGTGCAAAAACTCTCATGTATAGCAGAAGCGTGGTGGAAACTTTCTATGATAGAGGAAGTGTATTAAAATGGTTCTTCAAGAAGTCTGGGATGATGGATTGCAAATCCATGGCAAACTCCCATGATGACAGTTCTGAAGAAGATGAGATACTTTGATCTAGTAGACTCGTCCCTGTATCGACAATTGAATGGCTCGTTAATGTATTTGGAAAATACTCAGCGGGATATTTGCTTCGCTGTGAAAATAGTTCCAGGTGGAACCTAGCCATGAAGAATTGAATAATTGCAAAGCATGCCTTTAAATGTCTTTGTGGGACGTTTGAGTTATGATATACACCGGCATGGATTTATCAATTTAGATTAGGCAAGGAGTGCATATGACATAAGAAGTGCTACTTGGATATGTTTTAGTTTGATCTTTTCTACGATGTCATGGGCTAGCAGGAAATAAAAGTCTGTTGCACTCAACGCTGCAAAAGTAGAGTTTATTGTAGCCTGTGATGCTTGTATAGAACTAGTGTGGCTCTGTAAACTAGTTTCTGGACTGTTTGATCAAGTGATGGATTCAACCCTGATATATTGTGATAATCAAAGTTGTGTGAAGCTTTCAAAGAACCCAATGTTCCATGACAAGTGGAAGCACATTGAGATTGAGTATTATTTTCTCCATGATAGTATCCAGAGGGGAGAAGTGGTTCTCCAGTATATCTTCACAGTTGAGCAGATGGTAAAGCCTTTGTCCAAGATGAAAAGTTTGTGTACTTAAGGGAGAAGTTGGTACTCGTGAAGATGACTTCCTTATTGGAAAATGAAAAGATTACTCCCGGGTTGGGAGGAAGCACTAATATGTTATTGATTTATGGGTTGTCATTTTCTAGTTTGGAAAATGGTCCAAGTTGGGCAGTTATCTTCCACTCTAGAAATTGGCCCAAGATTTCTGACAAACATACATTTTCCAGTTCAAAAAATGGTCCAGATTGAACAGTCATTTTTGTAATGAAAAAGGTCGAATAGATTGTTGTTGTACCATAGACAATGATTGCCCTTGTGACCAATGTGGGGGAATGGTCTAGGACAGTCATTCTTCTTGACAACCACTCTGAGTAGTGGTCAAGCAGAATGGTCCATGATCCAGGTGGATTTTGGTGTCCACCTGCCTATTCCACTTGGAGCCCCACCATTGTTTCTTTCAGTTGTCCAGCTCCCTAATTGTAGCACAATTTACTATTTTTGACATTTTTTCGGGTCCTGAACTTCCGGAGCCGTTTTGAGGCCCTAAACAACATTATTTTGGGTATCTATCAATCAAAAAATATCATCATGATATTTTCTGCCAACAATTGTAGTCCTCGGATAGATCTTTCTAACGATATATAATATGCATCAAACAGAGATAGTATGCCAAAGTTACGACCCCGAGAAATTGACGTACCAATCTACCCCGACGGGGCCCATATTCTGGCGTTTCATTCCTAGGGTTATGTTTTTTGGATGTTTAGGGTTTCCATTATTTCTGAATAATAGATAGGCCTTCGAGCCTCATTGTAACATAGAGTTCAGAGGCTTGTAGCCGCCACATCTCTTCTCAGAGATAAGCTACCAACACCCTAGCTAGTTTATTTCTATTCTGTCTATAAACAAATTTCAGTTCTTTGATATTAATGAAATGAAGTGTTATTTCCGCTGCATCTTTGTATCATGGTTATTTGTGTATTTTGTTGCACTCTTGCATAAATCTAGATCAATAGGATCAAAGCGATCTGCTCTTTCCCGATCCTTCTTTGCATGTCCCAACGAGGTCGGGGTATAAGGAGTTAGGGCTCGATCTGGTTGAACCTTTGCAAGATTAGCCTTGCAAACCCGGACGATTGCCCATGAGGGAAGAAAAGAAAGACGAGGGAGCAGGAGATCCTATCAAAATATTGCTCGAGGAGGCCCTTGAAAAAAAAAGGAACGCGATGATGGATAACTTCGCCCAGATCCTTCAACGATTGCCCACTGACGGTGCATCTGCATCCAACAACCACTTTGGAGGTGCAACCACTTTTAAGGTACAAGTAAACTTTGACATTCCCATATTTGATGGTCAAATAGATGCAGACGCCGTAGATAGATGGTTGAATCTACTAGAAGGATATTTCTCGGTTCATGACCTTTCCGACCGGGAGAAGATTATTTTTTCACTGCTCAAAGCCGCCCCCCATGTCAATGATTGGTGGGAAACCTACTGTGAGAAAAAGGACGAGGAGGAACCCTCCCTGTTGTCGACCGTACCCACTTGGAATTATTTCTTAGATGCCATCAAGGAACAATATTATCCTGTGGGGAGCTATGAGAACAAGTACATACAATGGACTATGCTGTGGCAACAAAGGGATCAAGATGTGCATGAGCTGACAAATCTATTCCATACCATGTGCACAAAGTTGGGTATCAAAGATTCGGAGAAACATTTGGTGTTGAAGTACCGCAGTTGTCTACACAGATACATTCAGGAGGAAATGGAGTTTCTCGACATCTCCTCACTTGGTACGACATACCGGTATGCTGCCAAGATTGAACAGAAATTCAAACAGAAGAAGCGAGACTTTGGATCTGTGAATCAAAAGCAAGCGAAAGGTGCCCCCAAACCACAGAACAAAGGACAAAGCCAAGGCATGGTGGCTCAAGACAACCTGCCAAAGCCGCAAGAAAAGAACAACACCGCGAAGCCGAAGGACACATGAAAGTGGTGTGAGTTCCATAAGAGCTCCCTCACAACACAAGTGAGTGTTGGGCCAAAAAGTCAATGGTAGTCGAGATGAGGGCTTCTGAATCAGATGCATGCTCTGACACTAAATCAGAAACCGAGAAGGGGAATGACAGAGGGAAACGGATTATCAATGCGAAGCCCAACACCACCGTTGCCACCACGAAGATCCAAAAGAAAGAATTGGAAGATCCAAAGGAGGAGCATCTCTTCCACTCCCAGTAGTGGGTAAAGGGTTCCCTGCTATAGTTCATCGTCAACAGCGGGAGCCAAAAGAACCTCATTTCAGTAGAGGTCGTGAAGCGGTTGGACTTACCGACCACAACACACCCACAGTCGTACACCATTGAGTGGCTTCACCAAGGACGAGATCTCCGTATCAGCCAACAATGTCGTCTTCCCTACAACATCAAGCCCTTCACCGATGAGGTATTATGTGACATTGCTTCTCTTGATGTTTGTGATGTATTATTAGGCCAACCATACGTGTGTAAGCGACATGCTATGTATGAGTCCCGACCTCACGTTGTTATTGTTACCTTGGGAAATAAGTTGTATAGGATACCAAAGGTACCACTGCCTGTCGCTATCTCTTTGGTTATTGCAAAACAATGCAGTAAGCTCATTTCCAAAACCGAGAAATTTGTTTTCCTGATGATTCGCCCTCAGGGAAAGACGAACACTGTGGCCACGACCTCCAGACAGGGCTCCTCTGCACGACAACAACGAATGGACAAGGTCATGGAGTAGTATTGTGACATCTTCACCTCACCCACAGGGGTAACTCTGCACTGTCAGGTCAAGTGCCCCATCGTTCTAACCCTAGGTGCATCGCTGTCCAATGGACCGATCTATCGACGCTCTATTATGGAGAACAATGAAATCAAACGACAGATTCAAGAGTTGCTACAGAAAGGTCACATTCAGCTAAGTTCATCGCCCTGTGGGAGCCTGAACGTGTTGGTGCAAAAGAAGGATGGGACTTGGAGATTCTGTATTGACTATCGGGCGTTGAACAAGATCACCGTCCAGAATAGGTACCTGATCCCACAGATTGATGACCTTCTGGACCAACTCAAAGGGGCAAAATATTTCAACAAGATCGACTTGAAGTCTGGGTATCACCATGTACCAATCGAACCGTTTGATGTGTGGAAGATTGCCTTCAAAGCCAAGGAGGGCCTTTTCAAATGGTTGGTCATGCCTTTCGAGTTGACGAATGCTCCCGTAACCTTCATGAGGCTGATGGACGACATCTTGCGACCATTTACCAACTCATTTGTAGTAGTGTACTTGGATGACATTTTGATCTTCAACCATACCTGGGAAGAGCACCTCCACCACATCCGACAGGTCCTCCAAACACTGCGGAAACACAAATTGTGTGCCAATTTGGAGAAGTGCACTTTTGGTATGACCCAGGTTTAGTATCTGGGATACATTATTGATGAGCGTGGGGTGCATGTGGATCCAACCAAGATCCAAGTCATCCGGTATTGGCCAGCCCCGACCACTCTAACAGAGCTTCGCAACTTTCTGGGTCTTGCTAATTTCTACCTCGGGTTCGTGTTGGGATTCTCTCATATCACTTGGCCCTTGAGTCAAGTCACCAGGGGAGGAGCGAAAGCAAAATTCTTTTGGTCAGAATCTCAACTCAGGGCATTCGTAGAATTGAAACATCGCCTCTGTTGCGCCCCAGTGCTCACATTACCAGACTTGCAACAACCATTTGAGATTGAGACAGATGCCTCTGACTATGCTATTGGGGCAGTACTTACTCAACAAGGGCATCCAATGGCATATCACAGTGCGACATAGTCCAAAAGTATCCCACTTATGACAAAGAAATGTATTCCATTGTGCAGGCTTGCCGACAGTGGAAGCATTACATTTTGGGGAAGGAAACGATCATCCACACAGACCACCGACCCCTGCATTTCATACAAACACAAGGGAAGTTGCAGAACGATCACCATCAGAAGTGGTCCACATATCTGCAACAATTTCATTTGAACATCAAGTACAAGAAGGACAACACCAATAATGTTGCAGACTGCCTCAGCTGACCACCAATTGTGGCAATAACCACCGTGCTCCACTCTTGTGGGCACAGGGCTTCTAATTGGCCGCCTCTCTACAAGAGCGATCCAGATTTCGGCCACACATACAAGACACTCTTGGAGGGTAACCAAGTTCCAAATTTTCACCTCCAGGATGCACTACTATGTCACCTAGGACACCTTTGTGTTCCTTCAAGCGAGCGTGCCAAGATGATTTGGGAAGCACACTATAGTCGAGTCGTTGGACATTTTGGGGTTGAGAAAACAGTGGTAGTACTGCAAAAGTATTTCTATTGGCCAAACCTTCGATATGATGTCGAGAAGTACATCAGATCCTGCACCGCCTACGCCATTGTCAAATCGACCATCAAGAAGCGAGGCCTCTATACTCCGTTGCCTACCCTTAGTCGACCTTGGGAATCCATCTCCATGGATTACATGTTGGGCCTTCCTTCTACTAAGAATGGCAACAACTGTGTTTTCGTGGTCATCAACAGATTCTCGAAGATGACCATTATGGTAGCCTACAAGAAGAATATCACAGCAGAAGCCATTGCTAAACTCTTCTTTGAACGAGTGTGGGTACACTTTGGAATCCCACTGTCTATCATCTCAAATCGGGACAACATGTTCCTCAGTACATTTTGGTCCAGCCTTTGGTCAATGCTGGACACCAAGCTCACCAAGTTCACAATTTTCTGTCCCCAAACTGATGGCCAGACATAGGTCGTCAACAAGATGATCGTACACATTTTGCGCATGTACAACTCAAAGCATCCACGCACATGGGATGAGAGCCTCCCTTATGTACAACATAACTATAACTGGGCCCTCCACAGCTCAACCGACCACAACCCCTTTTAGGTGGGCTTGAGATTCCAACCACTATGTCCCATTGACGTAGCCATACCATTTGCAGCTACTCCGGCTGATTCGATTCATGTCCAGTTTGAAGCTGCCAAGGCGAACAACTTCATTGAGCGCATTCAACACATTCGCCAATAGATTCATGACATATTGGATAGAGCCAATGCTAAGTACAAGCAACAACATGATCATTATCGGGTGCAACACAACTTCCAGGTGGGCGACAAAGTGTGGCTACATTTGAAGGAGCACCTCGCTGGACCCCACCGCAAGTTTCTCCCACTTCGATATGGGCCATACACCATCAACAAGGCTGTATGGGACAATGCCTTTGAGTTCAATATCCCACCATTCCTTGGTCTGCACCCAGTGTTTAATGTGGACCACCTTCGACCTTACTTTCCACCTCTACTGGACACATCCGACATGGCAGAACAATTCACACCAACAGAGTTAAACCCATACTGCATGGAAAAAGCCACAACTGATCGGATTATGGACACACAGACCAAGAACACTGGCCAACAGAGGATCCCGCTATATCAAGTTGTCAAAGCAGGCCAACTCCTTCACTAGGGCAAGTGGCTCACTAGGGACCAAGTTCAACAGAAGTTTCCTCATCTCATGGAGAAACTCAACACAGTGGGGACCATTGCTTCCTAAGGGGGGAGGAATGATCCAAGTGGATATTAGTGGCCACCCGCCTATTCCACTTGGACCCCCACCATTATTTCTTTCAGTTGTTCAGTTTCCTTAATTGTAGCACAATTTACTATTTTTGGCAGTTTTTTGGGCCTTGAACTTCCAGAGTCGTTTTGAGGCCCTAAACGACGTTTTTTTTTTTTTGGGTATCTACCAATCAAATAATACTTTCATGATATTTTTTGCCAACAATTGTAGTCATCGAATAGATCTTTCTAACGATGTATCATATGCATCAAACGAAGGTAGTATGCCAAAGTTACGACCCCGAGAAATTAATGTACCAATTTACCCTGACGGGGCCCATATTCTGGTGTTTCATCTCCTAGGGTTAGGTTTTTTGGGCGTTTAGGGTTTCCATTGTTTCTCAATAATAGATAGGACTTCGAGCCTCATTGTAACACAGTTAAGAGGCCTATAGCTGCCACATCTCTTATCAGAGATAAGCTACCAATGCCCTAGCTAGTTTATTTCTATTATGTCTGTAAACAAATTTCAATTCTTTGATATTAATGAAATGAAGTGTTATTTCCATTGCATCTTTCTATTCATGGTTATTTGTGTATTCTGTTGCGTTCTTGCATAAATCCGGATCAGACCACCTCTCCGGGAAGTCATTCTTTCGAAGTTCACAGTTGTGAGCAGTTTCGAAGAATGGTCTGTTATAGGAGGTTGGTGCAGGACAGTCATTTCCATAGGAAATGCTCCGAAAAATCATTCCCTAGGGCATACTCATTCTCTCCAGGTTGCACTGTGATTAGTGCCGGAGGAATGGCCCAGTTAGGCAAATGGTCCAGGTTCAACAATCAGGGACAGACATTCCCTAGGGAAAACTCATTCTCTCTAGGTTGCACTATGATTAGTGTCGGAGGAATGGCCCAGTTAGGTGAATGGTCCAGGCTCAGAAATCAGGGACAATTATGCTTCTATGCTTGGGAAGAATAGTCTAGATAGCCCATGGCTAATGTTTTTACTTTCTGAGGGCATATGCTCTTCCAGATCTCACAGATGTGAATGGAGGAATGGCCCAGATGACTTAGTTTGTATCATGATATTGTTATGCAGGTTAATATCAAATGATATGATTGTTGTGGAGACTGTATGTCTTTGGACAATAGTTGTATGCTATTGTGGTGGATGTGTTCCACTGGTTGTGACTATGTGTCACTGGTCAGTAGTTGTGTGCTATTNGGCATATGCTCTTCCAGATCTCACAGATGTGAATGGAGGAATGGCCCAGATGACTCAGTTTGTATCATGATATTGTTATGCAGGTTAATATCAAATGATATGATTGTTGTGGAGACTGTATGTCTTTGGACAATAGTTGTATGCTATTGTGGTGGATGTGTTCCACTGGTTGTGACTATGTGTCACTGGTCAGTAGTTGTGTGCTATTAAGAGTGGTTGTGTACCATTGGATAGTAGTTGTATACTACTATGAATAGACACAGTTGTGTTCTGTTGGATGGCATTGTTCTGATTGCCATAGAGACTACCACTAGTGTTGGAGATGATTGCCAGCTAGATGGATAGTAAGTGTGTTGATGGACATACATTCTCCAGGCGAAGAATGGTCTAGGCAGGACTAATTCTTGGTGGACAAACATCCTCCCAAACATCCTCCCAAACATCCTCCCTATGGAGGATGGTCTAGGTTGAAGGATTGTTGGTGGACACATTCTCCCTGTGGAGAATGGTCCAGGTTGACAGATTGTTGATATATCATGGAAAACTATTCTTCTAGGACATGTGTTCGGATTAGACGAATGGTCTGTCTCCCTGAGTTCATAGTAGTGACCAGAGTGGAGAAATTGGTACAGGGCAGACATTTTCCCTGAATTCACAATAGTGGTCGGAGGGAAAATGGTCTAGGACAATCATTCTTCTAGGACGTATGTCTAGATTAGAAGAATGGTCCTTGTAGCCCATGGCGTGGCTTTCAGCATATGTTGGAACAACTATTCTTCTAGAACATATGTCTGGATTAGAAAAATGGTCCTTGTATCACTCTGTGGAGTGTGTGACTTATTCAACATCATGCTCGATTACTCAGATGGAGTATGGCTTCGAGAGATGATGCAATTGATGCTATCAGATGATACTGATAGTGATGATGTTTCTCGTGAGTTGATTTACGTGATCATGAGATAGTCTGTGTGGCTATGATGATGCTACCGGTTGAATGGTCTATGTGTGCTCAAGACCATTTCCTTTAATACCTCCCTAGTTAGGAGGGAGTGTTGATATTATGGTGGTTGCGAGAGGTATTAACCTCTACGTGTAACCTTTGACGAGACTAGAATATTCCGAGAAGCAACAGAAACCCTAAACATATGTGTAGAAACCCTAGAAGACATGTCAACTCAATAAAAGAATTAATATTTAAGTGTTAACTTCTAAATTAAGAAGTCGTCATGGACAGGTGACAAAGAGCACTATAAATAAGAGGGCGCTATAGCTCATTTGTCATTCACACTCTCACAACTGCATAAGACTAGTGGTGTGCAAGTTTGGTGAGGGAGTGCAGTTACAGCTACTACAACTGCAACTCGGATTTTGGCTTTTGATTATGGTTGGACTTTCTACTTGGTTATGGTTTGGATTCTTTGCTTGGTACGCTAGCCTTGGAGAGAGATACACCATCTTGGTTGGCTATTGGTTTTAAGGTTTGCTTCCGTAATTATTCTATCTGTCAAGGTTAAAGGTGCTCGAGGGTGGCTTCGTGCCTATGGAAAAACTAGCACATCTCTTTTATTCTAACAAAACCAAGGGTCACTTCACTTTGTATTCATGTATGTCTCACTTTAATGCAAACGATTCATTCGTGGAGTTACTCATCCCTGGCCTGACAGAAATATATATAAAGAGCCAAAACAAAAAGAAATTGAGCCAAAATGAAAAGAAATTGTCAAGGCACTTGAACACCTAGAGTTGGATTGCACATACAATTCTTAATAATAGTGAAAGAATTTTTCAATAAACAACAATAAGTTGGTTAATTGTATTGATAATATGTTACGAGATACATATGACCAAGGATGGAAATTGATAAATAAATAGACACAAAAAACTGTAACAAAACCCTAACTCAAATATTAGGTCATTAACAAGACTGATTAAGCCATCATTATATAAAAATAGAGTTTTTACAATTATGAAATAGAAAAATAAAATCCTTGATGTTGTAACATTATACAAAATCATGATTGTGCATAGAATAGTTCGTGTACATAGAGTCTAATACCCTCTAAAGATGACGTGGGTAAATGTGTGTGTTAGGTTAATAGTATATTTGATTTTCATAGCCTAAGCATTGGAGAGTGTTGATCAAGATCTAAAACTGTAATTTTATGCAGGGGACAAAAGACCGTTCCATAAATATGGCACGTGCTAGTGTAAATGGCCTCTTTGATCATCTAAAATATTTTCCATTTTCATTTCATTTGAAATATGTTTCCTTAACCAGGCTTGAAATGTGTTTGGTTATTTCCATTTTTTTCCTTCGCTCCATCATATTAGGACTTAACTTCTTTTGCTTGAAGAATGAGTTCTTGAAGTTTACGGAAACGAGTTGTGTAGTAATAGTGCATAGCAAATAGAAACAATCTCTAGGCTAGTTAGTAAACGGTTTTAACAATACTCTATATTTAGTAGTTTCTCTCGCATGGTATAAAGAGTAAATGCTGTTTGATAATTAACCCCTAGATGGTTATTAATAATTGCTATAAATAAATCAATAATGGAAGATTTAAGGTGTAAGTAATGAGAAGCCATGTATATTTCTTACACAACCTTCCCAGGATAAGCTACATTACAAAGTTTCCAACGAACCTCCCTTCATGAAATACTATATCTTCACCAGGAAATATTATATTCATTTTCTAGTGAAATAAAAGCCTAAGCACTGTTGGAAGCCCTGTACAATATCAGGTAAATTACTCTCTTGGTTTATTTTCTTGAGAGACTTTTAGTACCATCAATCTTCATTGAAATGTTCCAATAGTCTAGAAGATTAGATTCAAATTATTATTTTGCAGCATTACAGTCATTGTCCTGGGTTAATCAGCATGCAACTGTTATTAATAATGACAACCATGCAAACGATTAGTTTTCCATGTGTATTCCAAAATTGGCTATCCCATAACATACAGAATTATCTTGATGAACATAATGTATTAAGATTAATGCATAGAAAACCTGTTTGGAGCATTGTATTTATAAATGACACTACGTGCTCCTTTGGTGCAAATAAACATCCCAAAAAATTTGCTCTAGAAAAAAAGAAGCAAGATTTTGACATTCCTAAATTTGAGAGACAAATTAAAATTTATTAGACATGTTTGAGAACAAAATCCAGTTGACAAATTTGTTGCAAATAAATGCAACATAATATTCTTGCAAACAAGTTCATCACTTGTAGATTCAAAATGCTACCTTTATTTGTTCTATCAACTAAGTATAGTCACTGACTTGCATTCAAATTGTATGCACATACCTTGCAGTTCCAAAACAAATTTATTATATAGGGAAAAAACATTCACTGGAGCATCACTTATTAAAAGAGAAGATCTTGGGTGATTGCACCGAGAGAAGCGAGTTGCATTCTACAGCCCACTATTGATAAAATTGTAACTGTCGTCCCATGTAACATCCATCCCATTTGTCCCAATATGATATGTAATACAAAACTAAAAATATACTAATAATAAATTTAATGTGAACTAAATAATAATCATTCACAAATCTTTATATATAAAAAAATAACACTAACTATTAGAAGAGGAATTTGAGATGATTCTGTTTGGCACCATTCATGGTTGTTTTTATCAACCCACAGTATCAAATGGTGAGCTACATGATACCAAGAATATATGGCTGTTTTTGTCAACCACAGTATCAAATGGTGAGCTGCATGATGCCAAGGATATATATATATATATATATATAAAGCATACCAGCATAGATCCATCTTAACTCTTGATCTTTTAACTTTTAAGCACTGAGAGATTTGCATCTCAATTGTTTTTTGGATCCCTCTTGGTGCTTAATAAATCCAGAGTTAAGATGGATTTATGCTGGTTGTAGTTATCATCCCTGAAGAACAAAGCAGCATCTTCCAACTTCTAAAAGGTTGAAATTTACCTGGCAATCTTCCAGTTCATGACATTTTGCACAGTTGGTTAATAATATCAAACCAATGGCCATCCTATGATGAACTCACTATATTCCTTTCTGGAGTTTTAAAAAGAACCGTGGAGATGTGTGTCTTAATTCATCTTCAACGAGTGTTACTAAATAGCCTCCAACCGAAGACTTGAAACTGAAGGCAAAGATAAAGGTAAATATTTTAAGAAACACTTCATAAATTGAAAAAGACAAATTATAGAAACATGTCATGGAACATAAAAATACAAAATGATATCAAATCCATAAGACACTTTAGATGTAAGAAACACTTGAGTACATTCCTTTTGGATGAACGTATGACCGACACATTCTATTGATTGGGTGATCTCATCGTCAAAATCACCCATCCCTTTTCACAAATGGGATATATTACCAATAAGAATTTTCATTTTACAAATGTTCTCCTCAATAGACTATGCTTGGTAAAACATTTGTATCCGCTGCCTAAGGTATATGGTCACATCATCCAAGGACTGGTACATTGAATAACAATGAAGCAATGAAACACTACCACAAACACGAGCAGCGTACATGCCATACTGATACAAAGCCCTCACTTTTTTGAGGTCCTTTGTTTCTTTGCAGATGGCTTTTTCACTCCTTTCTTGCCTGGTTTTCCTGCAGGTCTAGACTTCCTTTTTGTTCCAGCCTGCACACACAATCATCATTAAGCTATAATTCTTGTGCATAAACAAACAACTGGAAAATAGAAAACAAGAGAAACCCATGCAAAACACAATTCATCCTATAAACAAAGCCTTTGAAAATTTCCATAAACTTATCAATCAATGTCCTAAACCTATAACTGGGCAGTAACAAAGAACATGCTAACAGCAAATCTCCAATTAGACTCCTTATGCACAGGGAACCTAAAGTCTGAGATAAAGTGCCTGCATCTCAATCGAGATGATTATTCTCAGCAAAGAAACTGTTGCATCATTACTTTCTAGAGGGAAAATATGTCTTTGCTATCTACACTAAGCTTATGCTAAACTTAGCTGGGAAAAGAATGACACAGAATGCCCAACTGTTGATGCCCAGATTATATAAAAAAATTCAGAATTCAACCTACTACATGACATATTTGGAAGTGTAAGGAATGTTGTAGCATGAGTAAGTTGCCTTCCATAGAATGCCCATCAGCAACATGTCATAATCATCAGGTTCTTGTGTCTTTCAATTCATCAAGTGGTTGCAACTTGCAACCAGGTGATTTGACCTTAAACTAACTAATCTTGCAAAATTGTTTAAATTTTGCTTGGTTAACTTCAATCTCGAAATGCAATTAAGTTCAACCAATGGCTTTAGGATGGCATGAGCAAACCACCATTGAAATACCAACTAAACTATTTGCTTCAGTCTTAAATACTGTTAGAATCAATCAATGGTTTTAAGATGGTGTGATTAAACCACTCTTTGAGCAATACCAACTGAACTATTTCACTCCAGGCTTGTTCTAACTCCAGCAGAACTTGTATCCCTTTGGGAGCATTATAAATTCATGGAATTGCTACACTTCAACCAATTATACCCCTTGCTTTATAGCAAACAAATATTGCATTTAACTACCATCTTCAGAGCTTCACAAAAACTGCACTTTGTTTTTGGAGTTCTTTCACAGTTCTAGAGAGACTTGAAGGCAGCCATTCAAGTTACAAGCAAAACAACCGTGTCTGAATCAGGGGGAGATAGAGGGGTGTATTTCCTTGAGAGATTCTGAAATAACACTTTACATAGCAGTTTATTTCATATAAGACTCTTAAACATAATCATGTGTCTAGAATTAAAAGTTCTCCCTATCCCTTTTGGGTGTTACGCATCATCCATTTCACTTAATAATGTCCAATCAAGGCAACTACCAAAATCATTGTGTATATCCAAAACAATCTTCATACATAATAAAACAAAAGCCAGCAAATAATTCTAGCATGTATGTGTGATTGTGAAAACTTGGAAGGAAAGGAAAGGGAACTCTAATGTCATAGAACCAAGGTAGCAACCTATTTAATCATATGAAGTACATACCTTGTGTACACTAAAGTACCCTAGATATTATTCAAATGTTCACACACCCAGACACTCCACTGTCTACAAGGTTGTACACTACAAGATCAAGGAGTGCTCGAAAAAAATGGGTACTTATTAGTCAAGGTCACTCTCTTTGCATAATAACATGCAGTTTTTCCTTAGCTTTGCACACTTTACCACAAACTGAGATCATAGGTTTCAAAAATCTAGGTTAATGGGACCATATCAAACAAGTCTATTCTGTCAGTGGTATAATAGTGGAACATAAGACCCAAAGCCTAAGTCAGCCTCTGACACAAGTTTTTCTTGTTTGTTCTTTTTCTGGAACGATGAATTTTATGTTACTTGACTAAAAGATTGCATATTGTGCAACAAGGACCAACTTCATCCATTACACACTTAGAATCAAACAGGTCATAGCAGCAGCATCTAATAATGACACTTATATCCACTAGTATCTCTGTTTTTTTTGCTCATAAAACTCCATCATCCAGACAGGGTACTGAACTCCAGCCAGATGGCTTCATCAATGGTTGACCGCATTAACACGGCTATACAAACAAATAAATACAAAGAAATGTGGCCACACAAACATAGTTGTGTCTCCAGGAGATTTGAACCTGGATCTCCCTTAGGTCAGAACCAGCAATTAACCATTGGACCACAACCCAGTTGACATACATCCCCTAGTATCTAAGAAAAATGTTGGACAAATTTTTTATCTTTCCTTTTCTTCTGCAAAATCCATCATTACAAAACTATGGGATTTCTAGTCCACTGCAGAGTCTCCAAGTCGCAACTGATAACAGTTGACCTCTATGAGACCCCTAGACCTCTTGTAAGGTACTAATATGCTACTCAGTTTGCAATTCTACCTTTCCCTTTCTCTTTGATTCATGTTAAAGTTAGGGTGAGAACATCATTATGATAAAATCTAATACATAATAATGATGAAGATATCCAAATACAAAACAGAACACGTAATTAACCAGGTATAAATGTACCCTAAAGATATGATATGGATAGCTACGTCATAAACATGTCAGGATCGAATGTGCCTTTCCTTCTTTGTGCCATGTTATCACTCAAAACAGGAAGGTTTCAAATGATAACTTAGGACAAGTGTATTGCTGTCATCTACACTTCCTCACGCTTCTCAGTGCTTTTCTGACCTAAGCAGGGTGTCCCTAGAAAATCTTAGAATTCATAATTTAAAAGATGATGATTGAATCTAACATGACTGGTGCCAGCTATCTGGGCTATGGAGTCAAATGAAGACAGAACAGGGGTCCAAGTGATGATGAAGAAATCGAATAGGGCATCCTGATTTAGAAGAATCCCAAAATATTAGGCATATCAATCTTCATATCAAAGCTGGGCAGACGAATCCCAACATCAAGGGAAAAACCTGTACACACAATCCTATCAAGCTGCTATAATCAAGTCAAGTAAAAGGGAAGCCTTAAAACTACATTAATTCAAAGCTGCACATCTAGCATTGTCTGATCAGTGGTAGAACTAAATTTAACCTCTGATCCAATGAACCTCCGGGGACTCCAAACATAACTTCAGTTCATAAACATTCCATACAACTAGGGGAAGATACATCCACTGTAGCATATGGGATAGGTTAAACCAATCAAGCAGAAAGATTGCAGCATTAACAAGATAGAATCAATTTGCAGATAAGAGAGAGAAAGAACAAAGAGGACATTGCTGCTCATCTCATCTCATCAAATAACACCAAAAAGTGGTTACAGTACATGGGGGATCAAACCTCACGGATCCAACCCTTTGCCAACCTTTAAGAATGAATTAAATAGATTTCTTCTCCCTAAAATTGGTGCCCCCCAGGTGTGCCAGGAATAGAATGTAACTACCTTACTAATGTGCCCTCATACAAGCCAATAATAGGTGTGTAACTCCTTGAAGGTGAGAGCCCTTACTACCATGAATAAATGCATGAAACAGTCTCAAAATAGCAACAAGGATGTGCCCTCATCTGCTGGTCTGCATGCTGAAACAATCTTAAAATAACAATAATGGCAGTGCTCATGCTCCTGGTAAAATCACTGCCATAAATTAACATAAACAGGTCCAAAAATAGCATTTAATGAGTGCACCTTCATGGTGGCAGGAATAAATGTTTAGAGCTAAGAATAACCCACAAGTGGGTGGACCTTCCCTTGCTAAGAATAGAGAGACCATGGACTAAGAATAGCCTGTATATGGAGCACCCTCCACCTGTCATGAATCAATGCATGCGGCCAAGAGTAGGCTTAAATAAAGCACACAAGCTGGCATGTCATACTCTGAATTATAACCACAATGCAGGTTTGAACACGAGACCATGTGCTGATCCACCATTTATATCACCTAAACAAAACATGGAAAGTCTTCTGAAATAAGGCGCACTAGTGGGCTTGAAATAGCACCAAAGAAGAGTCTTAAAAGGGCGCCTTCAATGCTGGTAACTGCTTCCTCATTACGAGAACCTCTATCTCTGTTCTTCCATTTCATGAATAGACTCAGATGCTACTTCACTAGAATCGCCAATCTCAAGCTTGCTGAGAGGACAAGAAATCATTTTCAGCCATTTGTCAACACGCTCTAGATGAAAATGGTACAAGCAAGGAAGCTCCCTCATCTCTACATTTTCTTTGTATTTGCCAAAGCAAATGCAGCAAATCACATCTTCAGCAGAAACAGATCTTTCCTTCTCTGTACTGGCTGCTACAAAGCCACCTCACATGAGCTGCTTGAGTCAGATTCACTCTCATCTTTAGGATCAATTTTTCAAGTTCAACTTTTCCCTTGAAATTGTATGTTGGCAGGGAATCAATGACTTCTGATGAGGCACCTTTTGTCTGGGTCTGGTTCTCTCAAAAACCAAGAAGTGATATAATGCAGCATATAGTTTCATATAAAATGAATGGCATGGCATAACCTATACAGATAAATGTAATAAATACAATACACAACCTGTAAAAGTTACAGATATTTCCAATTGTTGATCTACAGAGTTATTCATATTTACTTAAGTGCGGAAATTTGTGCTAACAAAGCACAAAGGTTGCTCCTAGAAAAACATGATAAAACTAAAGCTAGCTGATGTTATAGAAGATATAAAGTCTAAAGCCTAAGAGCATGGAGCAGGAAAACAAAGCTATAGTGCAAGTACATGCAAGTACTATGAAGAGCCAAAAACAAAAACACCAACACTAGTAGGGAGGATGGCTTGCCTGGGGGGCAATCAACCTCCATTGAAGCTCTCTCTCCTAATATATGAGGTCATATGGAAGAAACTATTGATAGATCATTGGTTGGAAGAACTAGAAGAACAGGACAGTATGGTTTAAAATATGCCTCATTGCTGAGGTGCTGCAACCAACAGCCGAGATATGGAGGAGGTATCCTGACTGGTGGTACGATATGAGTCGTCCTGAGATCTGAGGAAAGATGTCCATAAGGGTCTTGCTAATAAAGCACGAGAAACTTCTGGGGGTCTCACAGATCTGATGGTTGAGGTAGAGCTGCTATCTACCTGTCTCTTGGTACCCCTGTTTACTAGAAGCACCAAAAAGAAAGTTGTAATCGACCCAACAGGGTCTGGTCTAGGCTAGGGTGGATAGAGTGAGCAAGATCTTGTTGATGTTTGGACAACATTGGGAAGACATTCTCCTAGATTAATAACTAATAATATAATTATTGATTATTAAATAATATATATAATAAGTAATAATAATAATAAATAGTTATTGATTATCCAAGGGACGCATCCTTTCATGGATGGTCACCATATGTTCTCTATATATGGAACACTCATCATTGTAATAATATATCGAATATACAATATCATCTCATATAGAAAAATCAACATGGTATCAGAGCGGGACTAGGCTTGACTCCCTCACGGGAGGGCACAGGAAAATTGTTGCAAAGAGAAGTCACCATTTGAAGGGATCAGAGAAGAGAGAGATGATGCGGAGTATTGGGTATTGGATGAGACGAGAAGGTTCCTGCTTTGAGGGGACAGAGCTTGACAGTTTACATCAGGAATTGATATGATCCAGAACAACAATTGAATATGAAAAGAAGGAAAATAGAGAGCAAGGGAGAGCCTGGAGAAGGTCCAGAGCAGCGTCCCATCCATAGTTGCAGGAAGCACCCCCGCCCCCGCTCCACCCTCGAAACCCTGCTCTGAGCAGATTCTCCATGGAAGCTTCCCCTGGAGTGAGCTTCCAAAATCCGGAAGCCCGCTTCTGGATTTCAGAAGCTCGCTCCGGGGTGCAAAATGGGCGCTTCTTGCAACATTGCAATGTACATCCTCATGCTAAACCCAGATCTAATCAACAAATTTAAAACATGTTTCCAAATGTTCCTCAATAGATATAGACTTGTTTCTACAGAACTTTGGGACTTTATACCTCCATTTGTCTGGGAATGAGTGAGGATGCCTTTCAATAGCAGTAAGCTCTAATGGGGCATTGAATGCGGCCTAGTGTTCTTGTAATGATGACATATTTATAATCCATTTTGATCTCAAATGAAACAACTAGAGAGAACGAACTTGAGTGATTCATGTTATGTACAAGATGTCATAGATTTCCTTTTAATAGAATAGGGCTTGTATCCTTGGTGGAGTCGCTAGGTGAGAGCTCTTACTGCCTTGCACACCACTTCTTGCTCTTGTGACAGGAAGCTCCATGGGGTGCTTCATTACTTTACATGTCCGTGTATAGATGATAGATTCATAGCATTTAGCAACTACACTCCAGAGTCTAGTACAGTTTAAACTTTATTCTTTTGGACCTTTCGATCTTCATAATTCAGTGCAGATGGCCTATTTTGTAATCATAACTATTTGGTCATGACTCATGTTATTGTTGACAATTGCTAGATGATTGATTTCATTCCATAACTTAATGGTCTACTTTCTATTATATGGATTAAAAATTTGTATGTTGGTTTGTAAGTTTGTAATTGCTATATTCTAGATGGTTGATGCTCGATAATTAATCATTGATGTACTACTACTTACTACTAAGGATGCCATTTTAATGTTACAATGTACAAATATGCATGTTTTCATACATTCTGCAGCTAATTTGTTTTTTTGCATGTTTTTTTAATATAAACGCAATATATATATATATATATATATATATATATATATATAGGTGCTCCCGGGATGCTTCGCTCCCGAGGATTTTTTGAAAATGATGCTCCCGACGCTCCACTCCCTAAAAACACTCCCGCTTCGCTCCGCGCTCTGGCAACATTGGGGCCTGACTCACTCCCATCCACTCAGGCGACCAGCGTGATGACAAACTCTGTGACTCGCATTGCCTACTTTCAGGAGCCCGAGGAGGATCCTGAGGTGCAGTGTATGAGATGGAGTAGAAGTTTGGCTGTGATAAGTGCAATTGCGAGCAAGAAAAGCACGGGTCGTTGGGCATTCCCTCACAACGGCCATGGCGATGCTTGCAAGAAAGGGAATGAGTTGAGTTCCTGGAAGTCCATCTCTTCATTCTTCCCTTCATGTTGGCTCCTATGGACAAAGTAAGAGATAGAAAGGTAAATCATAGCCTCCTGCAGCCACTCGGTGTCAGAAGCATTTCTTGAGGAAAGTTGTGGCTTGAAGTCCGTGCATATGCAATTAAGAAATTGCGAGAAAAGAAGGGAATCACATTAGGTTTTGTTTAGTTTAAAGTTTGAATGGATCAAGAAACTCTCTTTTCATGGATTCCTCCAAATCCCAACTGTGATCGGTCATTCTTGGCGATTCCCTATTTTGGCCTTCTAGTTGATGATGGGTTTAAGACAGTTGGGCTTGTTATCCCCTACCCTAGGGATAACTAAGGAGATTTTGTCTCGAGGCCCACAGGCCCTAGACATGGAGTACCGAGAGCCATATTGACTTAAGCTTGGCCCTGGAGGGCCCATCCTTCTTCTTCAGCGCCTCCATTCTGTTAGCAACAACAACATCCATCCCATCGGCCTGGTTCTAAAGTAGCAGTGGGTCTTGCTCCATGAGGTAATGAGTCTGGGTATCATGGTATGTGTCACTTTGCTTCTCAAAAGATTTGAATATGTGCATTTAATTCTCTGTTTCTTCATGACGTGTGCTTGGACTTTATGCCTTTTGACTTGTCCATGCCTGGGGGGGGTGACATAATGCCCTAGCGAGTTGGTTCCCTTAGGAGTGAGTTGCCACTGGGTGGGTTTATGAAAGGTCATCGTCCATTCCTACCATACTTATCACTTTTCATCATCTTCCCTCTCACCTATCCCCTCCATTGGTTCAGGCATTGAGTTTGCCAAGCTAGTAAGGGTTGTACCTTGCCTTGTGGGAAGAAGGGGCTAAAGGGCCAGAGGGTAAAAGTAGTTGGCAAAAGTTAAAAGCCAAAGATAAAAACCTTGAGATGCTTCGCCCAGGGATCCTCGAGAAAGCAATAAAAGGCTTCTCAACAAGTAAAGAAGGGACCCACAAAAAGATAAAACTCAAGACCTAGTTGGTGGATAGGGGGTCTCATCACGATCCAGCCCATTAGGTCCATGGGCAAGTAGCGGTATGACACCACTATTCATTTGGTCACCATGCCAGAGTAGTGGCTCTTGGTGGCATAGCCAAGAGAAAGGGGGTCTCATCACGAGCCAACCTTCTCATCTCTGTGAAATGCTTGTGGGTAACACTGTCACCACTGGTCACCACGCCAAGGCAGTGTCCCCCAACTATTCTTTTGAAAGAAAAAGCAATAAGATAAAAAGTAAAAAGGCATTGAATGGGCTAAGAAGCAATTGCATCCATGACAAGGTGTAGCTCACCCTCTTCAGAGGCACCCACAGAAAAGACCTACATTTCCCCGTCATCACTGCACCCCTTGCCCAAACATCCCCCACCATCTCATGCACTTACATGACCTAGATTGGTCTTCACTTGGAAACACCCCACACCTAAGGAGAATTGGTCCAATAGGATGTCCTAAAACCCTCTCCAAACCTCGCTTGTAGAATAGCATAACATCTTTGAGCACTTGTCTGGGAAAGGGGGGTTTTATGCACATGTTTGGGTAACTTGATTATTAGATGTGTTTGACATTGCTATGTGTTGAAATAATGTAATTGCAAAGTGTATTCTAATTATTATTGTTGTATTATTCATTAGATCAATCCCCTATTGCGGATTGATCATGTCGGCTATTGTAAAAGACCAAATCCCCTTTTGCGGATTGGTCAAAACATAATTGTAATAGGCAGAATAAGAAGTCGGCCCCAAAATATATTAAAGGTGGTTATAACCACCCAGAAGAAGA
>JASDQU010104263.1:86000-96091 GCA_032191745.1 Picea mariana
AGAGAGAGAGAGAGAGAGAGAGAGAGAGAGAGAGAGAGAGAGAGAGGCGCATTCTTGGGAGAGGACTTTTTGTATTTGTTTGAGTTATCTCTTGGCATTGTATTGGCTATCTATAATAAGGAAGCTTTGCTGGGTTTTCTGCCCCATGAGGGTTTCCCAGGATAAATGATGTGTCTCTTGTGATTGTGTATTTCTCAGTGATCCTATCTTATGCTATTGTTATCTAGTGAAATGCAAAGAACTCTAATAATAGCTTAAACCTTAATATGGTATCAGAGCTAAGCTGAAGAGAGCATCTTTCACAAGAGAAAATGAAAAACGTCACTGTTGTCGTACATGCAAATTAGGGCTTTTTATTGAAGAAGTATTTCAACCCCAAAACCATCTAGAAAAGTGCACCCTTCCTCAAGGGTCACTTTGGCATCCTCAGCGCAACTTTTCAGTGGCTAGATCTCTCGGAAAGTGAAACCCTAGTTTTCACAAAGTACCAGAAGTACGAGAAAACCAGAGTACCAAAAGTACCAGAAAACTAGAAGCACCAGTCCAGAAATTCGCTGGTTAAGTTTGAGAGGGTNAAGTACCAGAAGTACGAGAAAACCAGAGTACCAAAAGTACCAGAAAACTAGAAGCACCAGTCCAGAAATCCGCTGGTTAAGTTTGAGAGGGTAAAAGTTGGATTTTTAGAAATCTGACTGTACCAACTTACTCGCCTCAGCTCAACGCATCTATCCCCTGGATCAGAATTTCAAAATTCGAAGTTTGAAAAATTAGGGTTTCCTCATAAAACCCCAAGTTGCAGTTGCAGTCTCAGAACCAGTTGCAGTATCAATTGCAGTAGCAACCGTAGTACCAGTTGCAATCACCCTTGAAGTTCTTAAGAGTTGGTGATCATTACCGCTGCTACCAGATGGTGCCTCTACCTACAAATGCCGTCAAAGGTATGTACTCACACATGTTTAAACGGTTAAGCTTTAAAGGGTATTTGCAGGAGAAGGGATCTCTTGCCATAGATCCAGAAGGATCTCAAGATCCAACACATTCAGAGGAATGATGCAACCCAGCTGTGATTATTCTGATATGCATCTATTTGTTATGACATTATTTTGATCAGTGTTGCATGTTGTAGCTATGACCATCATTCTAACCTTTGATCAAAATCTGAGTCAAGGTATTAGATGGATTAAAAGTTGAGATCATAGAGCTTATCTTCTAACCCAACCTTCATTTAAGATAGTGTATTGTCTTAGTACAGAAGATAGGTTGAAGAAAGCACTCGTCATCTTTAGTAAAGGAGACTTGGAAGAAAAGCAAGCACTCATTCTTGAGGACAAGACTCCGGGTCCTAGGTTTGATTAATCAAGTTGATAAGATTCAAAATTACACATGACAAGTTGATGACTACCCCTTTACAAGTAACCACTATAGTTGAGATAGCAATCTTTGAAAAATATTATACTTGGTAGCATGTGAGCATATAGAGGTAAATGCTTAATGTAATCATTGGCCTGATACAACTAACACCTCCTCTAGGAGAAACCTCATGTTAGTTCCAGGTTGCCATGGAGGAATGTTCGATCACAACACTATAAGAGTGTTGACCTCATTTCGTATGGTATCTCTTACTTTTGATCTTTGCTTCAGACAAGCCACGAGTGATAGCTCTAAAGGAGCTACTGTGATGATTATTTGTGCTATTGTTTTATCTACTATTATCAAAAGGATATTATTCTTGCTTGCTGTTTCGTTGACCTTGTTTCAGGTCACAGGTGATAACCCTGAGGAAGCTATAGTGAAGGTTGCAGAAGGCAACATATTATATGAGACATGAAGCAGACTATGTACATGACCATATACACTCATGCACCAAAGAAGATGAAGAAGAAGCTATCTCTTGAGATTCAGAGTATCTCATATGAAGATTAATCGAAAGGAGTAGAAGGCTCCAAAGATGACTGAACACTAGAACGGGAAGCAGACCTCGTTTGAAGCTTGACTCAGTCTTTCATATTTAGACTTGGTATGCAACACCAAGTATACCCTGTAAGAGTTGATGAAGTCCTTGTAGACTCAGAAGAAATCGAGAGTAAGCCTGATCTCAGAAAGGATCAGATGAAGAGACAACTTCCAGCACTGGAAGACAAATGCCGTGAGAAGACTAGATCGTAACTTCAGAGACTCGTAGGAGATATGAAATCTCCGAGAAGATTCCTTTGTTTCAGTAACAAAGAAGGAAGCCAATTAGAAAGACTAGGGTATGGATTCTTCCGTGAGAAGAGAAGTCAGTATTGACTTCCAATATTGATCTATACAGATCAAACGTGTTGCAGATGTACAAAGCCTAATGTATGTCTAGAGGATTCTCCTAGCAAAGGGGAGAAGACTATGACGAAATACTTATTGAACAAATAGTTCCAGACAACCAGAACAACCATGATTCATATATAGTATGATATGCAGGGGGAACAATCCCCATATTTAAAATTGAGTGGTAGTTGGTGCAGTACATCAGTTGGGTCATGGAGACATGACTATGATAGCATTACCCCCATGAAAGAAGAAGAGCTATCCTCAGTATCAGTTATTGAGCCACTCTTAGTTTCAGATGAAACTGTTGTCGTGATAAAATAACTATGTTGCATTGGTTTTTGGGACGGGGGAACGGCGGGGACGTGGGGACGCGTCCCCGGGATGGCTAGAGCGCACCCCCAAATTTTTCAGGGGACGACGGGTTGGGAACGGCAATAATATATATATATATATATATATATCAAAAAATATTAAAGTTCGCCATAAACATTTGTAGTTGCTTCAAGCTTGTAAGCATATCAAGTTATACTATACAGTATTATGCACAACCCTTACACTTGCCAATTTTGAAAAAGCTCGACCAATTTAAAAATGGGTCGAGTGACATTTCATTATTGGATGCTAGACAAGAGCAAAATGCAGTTTAGCTTTAGGAAACTTAAATGAGAAATGTCTCTATAGCAGTTTTTCTTACGATTATGTTAAAACATAAAAGACATTCCCTTCTCAATAGGTTTTGCAGATTTTTATGGTTGTGTTGAAAACCAATATAAAACACTTTGGTTCTGTAAAGAGATTAGATTCATATTTCAGATTAAGAATGTGATTGAATATGAATTTATTCAAACATTTAGTGCCCAATCGAAGTCACTACTATCTGATTGTTTTCACAATGCTTGAGGTTGGGATGGTCGGAGCACTATAATTGAATGACTCATGAAAACCCATGTACAATATGTAAAAGTAAGATGACCAGAAAAATGAGAAGAACAAGAACAATAACCATAAGGATCATCCCTTTGAAATGTTGCATTTCTTGTTTTTTTGACATGGAAACTTTGTTTGTTGTAACCTTGTTGCTGAAAATACAATATTTAAATCACTAGAAACCCAAATCAAAACCCATCATACAAAACCGATGTTCGGTTTTGAGCTACAACTTTTACAACAGATTTAGATTCAATGGAATACAAAAATAATGGATGGGAAAAATGATCTTATTGTCCAATCATCAATTTCCATGATTGTCAAGACTGAAGATATATGCCCTGAATATCCCCAAAATCTGCCCAAAAAAATCCCTGATATCTGTCTAGAACATCCTTGAAATCTATTCGTAACGTCCCTGAAATCTGTCGGGAACGTCTTGGGGACGGCTAGCAAGTCCCCAAGTCCCCAATGAAGTCCCCAACAATTTGGGTAAGTTTCCTAAGGGTCCCCAAGTCCCTGGTACGCGAGAACGACGGGTACGTAGGTTTTTTTGGGGGGGACGGGTCCCCGTGCAACATAGTAAAATAAGAGGAGTTGCTCTCAGATTTTAGCAGCCACAGTGAGAATGAAGCAGTCATTCTCAGCCACAGAGAAACTGCAGGTGCAGAGTCCCAGATTCCAAAAGGAACAGTTGCAGAGAGAGTAGAAGACATACTTCCAGACAGTGAGACAGATAGTGCCTTGCAGAAAGCACATAGAGCTAGCACATGATTATGCAGATTGAGTTGCAACTGAGCAAGTGTACCAGATTGGCACAATGTAATGAGAAAAATTGATTTGAAGATTGAGGATAGAAAGACTCATGTCTGCCAGTTGAACATGGATCTGTACGTGTTGAAGCAAGCTCCTCAAGCTTGATATGGCAGAATTGACAGTTTCCTGACGAGCTGGGGCTTTACCAAGAGTAAAGTTGATTCTAACCTCTACTTCAAGGTTATGAATGATGAGCCAGTGATATTGCTACTGTATGTGGATGACTTATTCTTAACTAGAGAAGAAAAGCTCATCATCGAATGTAAGAAGAAGCTCGCTTCAGAATTTGAGATGAAAGATCTTGGCCTAATGCATTATTTCTTAGGTCTTGAGGTATGGCAGAGCCCAGAGAGAATCTTCCTTAACCAAGGGAAGTATGCAGTCGAAATCCTGAAAAGATTTGACATGTTGGAGTGCAAGTCCATGAATACACCCATGGAAAAGAAGCTGAAGCTACTGGTCGACACTTCGTCAGAATTGATTGAGGCCACGTTGTATAGACAGAGCATTGGATCGCTGATGTACCTGACGAACACCAGACCGGATATTTGTTTGGCCGTGAACACCTTGAGTCAGTTTTTGGTAGAACCCAGACATGTTCACCTAGTTGCTGCAAAACATGTGATGAGGTACCTTAAGGGTACATTAGATTGTGGTCTCAGCTATGATGGAGATCATGATTTTACACTGAGTGGGTACACTGATTCAGATTGGGCTGGAAGTGTCTCTAACAGGAAGAGCACTTCAAAATGTTGTTTAAGTTTGGGATAAGCCATGATCTCATGGCAGAGTAGGAAGCAGTCTAGCATTGCTCTCAGTACAGCGGAAGCAGAATACATTGCTCTGTGTTCTGCTAGCTGCGAAGCTATATGGTTTCGTAAGTTATTGACTGGTCTATTCGACCTAGAGATGGAAGCAATCACGATCCTATGTGACAACCAGAGTTACATAAAGATGACAGAGAATCCTGTATTTCATGACAAGTCGAAGCACATAGAGATCCGATATCATTACATCCGTGACATGGTGCAAAGAGGAGCCATAAAGCTCCAATATGTTAGCACGGATGAACAGGTTGCCGATGTGTTGACCAAGCCTCTATCTCGTGTAAAGTTTGAGCACTTCTGAGATAAGTTCGGTATAGTCTAAAAGGACCTCCCTCGAAAGGGGGAGTAGTGTTGTGTTGAGATATGCTAGCCTAGTACTGTGCTTCCAGCTTAATTGTTGTGACGTAAAGCCAGTCTAGTATTGTGTTTCCAACTTAATTGTTGTGATGAGATATGCCAGCCTAGTACTGTGCTTCCAGCTTAATTGTTGTGACGTAAAGCCAGTCTAGTACTGTGTTTCCAGCTTAATTGCTGTGTTGAGATATGCTAGCCTAGTATTGTGCTTCCAGCTTAATTGTTGTGACGTAAAGCCAGCCTAGTATTCTGTTTCCAACTTAATTGTTGTGTTGAGATATGCCAGCCTAGTACTGTGCTTCCAACTTAATTGCTGTGACGTAAAGCTAGTCTAGTGTTGTGTTTCCAACTTAATTGTTGTGTTGAGATATGCCAGTCTAGTACTGTGCTTCCAGCTTAATTGCCGTGACGTAAAGCCAGTCTAGTACTGTGTTTCTAGCTTAATTGTTGTGTTGTGATTCCAACTTAATAGCTGTGTAGTGTGCCAGCCTTGTGCTATGATGATGTGACCAGCCTCGTGCTGTGATGATGATGTATTAGTTTTATACTAATCCATATTGAGGCAGATGACGATTCCATTCCATTAAGAATGACGATGTTGCCGATGAGAAAAACTTCCGATGATTTATAGATACGCCAGTCAGTGTTCCAAGATGATATTGATGATGTTGTCCTCTCGCCCACCTGATGCTGTTGATGATGTTGTCCTCTCTCTCGCTTGATGCTGTTGTAGAATACCTTTCTTGTTAAGGGGGAGTGTTGAAATAATGTAACTGCAAAGTGTATTCTAATTGTTATTGTTGTATTATTCATTAGATCAATCCCCTATTGCGGATTGATCACGTCGGCTATTGTAAAAGACCAAATCCCCTTTTGCAGATTGGTCAAAACATAATTGTAATAGGCAGAATAAGAATTCGGCCCCAAAATATATTAAAGGTGGTTATAACCACCCAAAAGAAGAAGTTGGCCCTGCCAGTGAAGAGACACCTCCGTCCACATGTGCTAGAGTTGTATAAATAAGGAGGCTAGCGCCTCACTTAGACACACACTCACTTGTTCATTGAGAAGCAAGTTTCGGAGTTGCAGTTGGAGGAGAGAGAGAGAGAGAGAGAGAGAGAGGCGAATTCTTGGGAGAGTACTTTCTATATTTGTTTGAGTTATCTCTTGGCATTGTATTGGCTATTTATAATAAGGAAGTTTTGTTGGGTTTTCTCCCCCATGAGGGTTTCCCAAGATAAATGATGTGTCTCTTGTGATTGTGTATTTCTCAGTGATCCTATCTTATGCTATTGTTATCTAGTGAAATGCAAAGAACTCTAATAATAGCTTAAACCTTAACACTATGATCCTTGTGAATTATGAGCCCATGGAGGGCGTACTTGTTGTTGCTGCAGGACCATGCTCGATGGATAGGTACATACGGGGAGATGATTAGCTCGGACCTCCATAGGGCTAAAAGCCCACCAAATGGATGCTGAGACCCCAACTAGGGGCAGACATATACCAGAGACTTGCACCTGAGAGAGAGGAGGACGTTCCACCAGAGACAACTTGGCAAGCCTGGACCCAGGGGGGTCTCTCCTTTCCCCTTGAACGTTGGCCTTGGAAGGCCCATGACATCACCTTTGTGACCCTTGATGTCACCTAGCGTCAAATGGACATGATGGAGGCAGTTGTGTGCCAAGTGGCATGTGTGGCATGATCCGGAGGACTTGGAAGGCCTAACGTTTTGCTCTTGGAGGCCAACGTCTCACTTAGGAGGCCCAACGTCACCCTAGAAGGACATGACACCACCTCTTTTGCGTGTTTTAGGGTTTAATTTGTCAATTTTATGTAAAAAACTGGATATTTGATGTAACTGGCCATGTCGGCCTTTTTTACCTAATTTTGTAATTGTATAAATAAGGGAATAATCCCTTGTATTTTTTCATCATTCTTTCACTCACACAAGTGAGGTCTGAAATTCGACCTCTTTAAGGTTATTGGCTGAAATTAAGTGGTGCGCAACTCTTGGAGGAGGCTTGTCTTGGTGTATTTTTGGCATTTTCTTGGTGGAAAGTTTTCAACTAGGGCATATTGTTAGATTATTCTTGGTGAATGTAAGTGAATATCTGCAATTCTTCTTTCTTTTGAATGGTTATAGTATCTTTTACTTTGCATTTACTAAAGATCATGAAATTGCTAGTGTAAAACCCTAGGAGATTAAGCACATGTTATTGTCCTTATCTCAATAGCTATCCACCTACTAGATTTTGCTAGAAGACCTATCCATTGAAGCATGTGCTAAAGCCCTACCTTTGTAGCACTCTAACACCATTACTTCATCAAGCTTTTATTTATCTCAAGCTTGAACTAAAGAAGAAGGAAAACCGCTAGAACCTAGGGTTACCTACTTCCTAGTAGTCGTTTTCCTTCTAGGGTTTGGTGATTGAGGCCTTGGGTTACCAACACCTCAACCATTCTCCCTCTTGTCTCTAGTTCACACATTATCATTTGTTTCCTTCAAGATTGTTGCTGCAAAAAGTGACTCCATTGGCCCTAAAGACACTGGTTTATACCTCATGCTTGGTTGATTGATTAAAACAAACCCCAAACCATTTACCTCAAGCTATTTGATAACTATTCCTAACCCTAGATTAGACTAACTTACTAAAACTCTTGTTGTTGTTACAAAAGTAAGCTACAACCATATATTGCAGCAGTAAAAGATCCTAAAAGCAATTGCTAAAGTTGATTTTTACATTGTCTTCATAGCTTCTGACAAGTGCTAGCATCTTGCTAATATTAGGTTACCATTTTGGGTCATTTTGAAGCTTGTTTAAAGGCATAAATTGTGAAGCTATCATCATATATACATTGTTGTTATAAATTTCTCTTTGCTTCATCTTATATCAACTTATTTCTTTTATTGAAAGTCCAAGGTTTTATGAAGCACTAACATTAATTGTTACTTGCAAAATAGTGTTTTCTTGTTGTCTTGTTCTGGGCAAGTACACTTAAGCATATCTTTGCTTCATATTGTTAAAACCTTTGGGACTTTCTGATTGGTGTGACTTGTGAGAGGGGACAACTTTTCTTGATATCATTACCCTTGCCTTCTCAAACCCCCAGGTCATCGGGGACATCTCCCCTGGGCTTTCACCCCTAAAGAGAAAGAGGTGTCTTATTTAGGTGACAGTGATAGGACAATCTCTTGTTACGCCAATTTACCATCAATTTGCCTTTGGCTTTTGGGAAAGTACAAATTGTGCGATAACAGGTCTCCAATTTGAATGTTATGGGGGTGTAAATTTTCCCGTCAAAAAGGTCATGTGCAGTAGTCGTTTTCTTCTGAGCGTGCAATCTCCAGTTTGGATAGATGAAGGATGGAGGGATTTGATCCTATCATAGAAGAAGAGGAGACATCGAGGCTGTGAGAAGTGGGATAATGGAGTGCAGTTGAGGGAAATAAGAGGCGGACCATGATTGGGATTAGCACCTATATAATACCTATGGAGATCTGAACGGTGCCATTGATTACAAGTCAATGTGTAGAAGAAGGCACATGTGAGGCTAACACCAGATTGTGATGCCTTGGACGTAGTTGTGAACTGTGAGCGGATCGTGGGCCAGAGAATAGGAGTGATGGCAGAGGTCGCTGGGACCATGGTAGTGATTGGCAAGGTGCCCAAGGATATGAAGGGCAAACCTACAATCACGTTACATTAGGGAAACCTATATACTAATAAAAATAAAAATAAAAAATCCCCTCGATTCCGAATGTGTTTCGTCTGTTTGGATTGCATTTTCTATATGGACTGCACATAGAGGGGAGCGAGGGCACGGAGCCCGGAAGGGTTGTGTATGTTTCTTTTGGAATCCTTGTCGCTCTTTCAAATGCTCAAACTCATAAGATAACTCTTGGGTTGAAGGCAAGTTGATATCCCTTCATATGGGTCATTTGTGCATCTAATGCCAATGGGTCATATATTGTAGGATTAGATCATGAGGTATAATCCCAAGAATCCTCGTTGGTTTAATCGAGATCGGTTTGTGCTAAGTTGGACATGGGTGCATGCTGCAACAAGTTCTCTCACATTTGGCGAGATCAATGCGAGTATTTTGTGTGGATTGATCAAGATGGACATGAGAAGCAGTGACAAACCCTCTTAGTCGAGATCACATGGAGCTTGTGTCACTGTGTTGATGTTTGAGGCAACATCATGAGACATTCTCTCAGGAGGGTCCTGTATGGACTAGGAGGGAATGTGGACTTCATCCTGACATGCCTCAAATGGTCAGATGAAGGAACCAAGACAATGGTTTCATGAGAAAACCTCGATATGTCTTGTGAGACATTGGTTCCATGAGGGAACCTCAATATGTCTTAGACATTGGTTTCAAGAGGAAACCTCTATATGTCAAATATGGTCCAAGATGACTTAGCTTGATCATCCCCAAGGCACTAGCCACCCCTTGTAGGATTAGCTCGCTCAAGTCTTCTGTATATCAACTACATCCATGACTGTAGTGTATGTTCAGAACAAAAGTCCTCATAAGACTTTGAGAAACATGACTCCTGAGGAGACCTTCACCAGAGTGAAGCCTAAGGTTGTGTAGATTTTCTGAGGTCCTATGAGGCTGCCACCTAAGGTCTATCCTTGACCTTAGTATGGCTCTAAGTTTCAACTGTATGGCTGTCTTCTTTTGCTGTTTTAGGACAGCAAACAGTCATCCCACTTTCTGCTCAATGTTATGAAGGTTAACTGCTCTTTTAAGGTGCCCTTGCAAGTGTTATCTTATCTCAATGTTAGCACATGCAATATAACTTAAAACACATAACACTACCTCTAGATCTTTAACTTTTAAAATACTGAT
>JASDQU010104263.1:97016-114538 GCA_032191745.1 Picea mariana
CCCTCCATGAAGTGCTCTAACCAACTCAAGTGATCCACGTGTGGGCAAGAATATGCTCATGACAAGAGTGCGCCCTCCAAAAAGTGCTCTAACCACCCACACGTATGGCAAATAAAATAATCCAAGATCCTAACAACCTCCAACAAACTCAAACGTGTGAGAGAATGAGTCAAGGAGAGAGAGAGCACTCCAGTAAATGCTCCAACAAGGTCGCACGTGTGGATGAGAATGCCAAGGAACAAGGTTGCTCCCATCACATGTGGGGCTCCAACCAACTCATAACCACCTCAACAAATGGTCTAAGCAAGTGTAACCACCTCTAGTCCAAGCAAGTGTAACCACCTCTAACAAACTCCAACTACCTCACACGTGTGATCAAAAGGGTGTAACTAACTCAGCAAATCCACACATGTGAAGGGATTTCTCCAAGAGTAAGGTGCACCCTCCCAAAGATGATCTAGGTGGTGTGAAAAATCACAAGCGCTAGATGACTAAAGTCCTTATGATCTCAATCAAACACATAGATTGCTGAATTTAATTATTGCAGAAATAAATTTCAGACCGTAGCATTAATCACACAATAGTTGGAAATCAAATAGCAGAAGCATAAAAATTAATTTCACACGACACAGGTAATTACTCCTTCAATAACTGCTTCTCATTCCTTCGAAAAACTTACAAGGGAACCTCTACAAGCTTCCCAAAAAACAACATTGCACGGATACCAAAAAACACCTCAAACTGAGCGGAACAACCTGCTGGGAGAGTACGGTCTGCTGTATGACTATATGGCATGTCCGTACGGACTATACAAACGCCAGTACGGCTATGTCCGTACAACTGTGCAAATTCATACAGACTTCCATACAACTGTACAAGACTACTGGACGAGACTATGTGTTGCCGGAAACATCTCTTTCTTGGTTTCCCACTCTATCTCCCTCTCTGTCACTCAACCTGCTCACTCAAGTGTTCAAGTGTATTTGAACTCTCTATCTTGACCTGTCTTTATGGTTTTAGTTGAGACCAAAACCCTAATCTATTTTTGAGATTACTCCTAGTCTAAGTAATGCACGCATGAAATACACTTTTTAGACTCAACTGCTAAAAATAAAACTTTCACTTTTTAACTAAAAAGAATTACAAAATAGAATTTACTTTTCGAAAATAGAATTACTTTTTGAAAATATCTTGAACTGCTTGTCGCACGTTCACACAGAACCTGTGTGGAAGTTCATGTCCGAGATATAATTCTCAACACTCCCTCTTAGCGAGGAAGGAATTCTGCACCAATCCAAGTCTGTCTCTGAATGTCTCAAATTTCCCACTTGTCGAGGGTTTGCTTAGAATATCAGCTACCTGAAGATCCGTTAAAATATAGTGGAGCTCCATTGCTCTCTTCTAAACCCTTCCTATTATGAAGTGATATATGATCTCTATATGCTTGGACCTGTCATGAAACACTAGATTCTCAAAGAGTTTGATACAACTATGATTATCGCAGTAAATGACCATGGGATCCAACTCCTAATCAAACAATCATGCAAGTAACTTGGGAAGCCAATGGCCTCACAACTAGTCATACTGGCTGCCATGTATTCTACCTCTACTGAGCTAAGTGCCATGAAAGTCTGCTTCTTGCTAAACCAGGATATCATCGTTGATCCCAAGCTAAAGCAACCCCTGGGGTGCTCTTCCTGTCTATTGCACTTCCTTCCCAATCTGATTCTATATACCCCTGCAACTTCACTTCATCATCGCCAGGATATCTCAAACCATACTCCACCATGCCCCTCAAATACCTGAGCACGTGTTTTGCTACTACCCAATGCTCTTGCCTTGGCTCCATTGTGAACTGAATCAATGTGTTCACTGCAAAACAAACAAGGGACTCCTTCCCACTCTTCAAAGCCCGGAGGTTGCTTTGTGTACCTAGCAACTAGAGCAAAAGTCTCCGCATAGTCCACTCCCTCTGTCTGGGAGAACCCTCTCGCCACAAACCTCGCTTTGAACTTCTCAATGTCGCCATTTGCAACATGCTTGATCTTGTAGAGCCACCTGGAACTCACAACTGACTTCACCTTTGATCTTGGCACTATGTCCCAACCATCATTCTTCATGATGGAGGTGTACTCCTCCACCATACATGTTGGTCTCCTGCCTCTTGAAAACTGGAAGGCTCGGAATCTAGAATGTTGTTCATCAATGTCATATAGTCTGGAAACTTCTTCGGAGGTCTACTCTCTCTGAACGTGCTCCTAGGAATCTCAACATGCTCCTGAGCATCCCTCAATGTCTGACTGAACCATCGAGGTCTCTTGACAGAAATGCAAGGGGCTACGTCTCCCCTTCTCCACTTGAAGGTTGTTGTATTGTGCTAGAGATCACTAATGATCCTAGTTCAACCTTCAGAGCTTCCTACTCCTCATCCTCTGTCACTAGGTCTAGAATCTCCTTAGACCTATGCTTGTTGCTTGGGAAAGCAACCTTGCCATGCTTGCCAAGCATGCACCCTCTACATACACCATGTTGCTCAACTCTGAACTCAGGAAGACCTATGACTATCTCCCTCAGAATAGGGAACGCCATGTGATGCAGGTGCCACAACCCTCACAAGCTATCATTGTTATGCACCAAGGCTCGAACAGGTTCACCTTGCAACCTATACAAATTACCTTCTCTAACCCCTATTACCTGAGTTGTATTTGGGCTAGAATCCTTCGACTTGATGAGGACTTGTTGGTTCTTGAACTCCACTGCAAAGTCCTTATCTTCCATAACCGAAATTGAAAGCAAATTCTTCCTGAAACTTGGTACAAACAAGAAATCATCAAAATCTAAAGAATTACCTAACTCGATTTGGAAGGGAGTAGTACCAACTCCTGCTATTGGGTACTTGGCATCATCACCAAGCTCAAACTATACTCGTGAATCCTGTTTCTTCAGACTAGAAAACAATTGTCGGGTTGATGTCATATGTCAAGATGCCCCACTGTCCACATACGACGCATTCCTCGCAATCATGCTGGTAGAAAGGCAAGATACCAACGAGAAATCCTTCTCGAACTTGGCAGCAAACTCGTTCATCTGAGTTTCTGCAGAGGTTGCTACCTATTTATGTTGTTGCTCCCCCTTAGCCTTCTTATCTGGACATTGTGATGCATAATGACCATATTTATGACAATTCAAGCACTTGATTTTACTCAAGTCCTTTCTTGGTTGTGAGGTTGACTCCTCACTCTTTCCCTTACCCTTGTTGGGTCCTTTACCTCTACCCTTATTTGACTGACCAAATAGCACTAGGTTCTCTTCACCATCCTCCTTGCCGACCTTTGACTCCATCTGAGTCTCCTCCTGGATATAATCATCTTAAGGCCTCTCAAAGTCAGGAAAGTTTTCCCAAGTGCAGATAACTTTGACAAATGGTTCCCATAAAGTTGGGAATCCATTTAGTGCCATATTAACGAACTTTGCATCTTCAACTTTCTCCCCAACTGTTGCAAGTTGATCACGAATTTGTGTGATCTTCATAAGGTAACTGATGATTGTGTCTAATCTGGTCATCCCTATGGACCTAAGTTTGTTCCACAATATCATCTTCCTGTTTATGTTTTGACTCTGGTAGAGACTAACCAGGGCATCGAACATCTCCTTCGTTGTCATCTTCTAGGATACATGAGGGATCAAATGGTCTTTTATGGCATCCAAGATCATCCGCTTGGCCTTCATTTCCCTCTTGTTGTGAGCTACCAACTGCTGCAGATTTGTAGGCAGAGTCACAACGTTCTTGATAATATCCCAGAGATCATCCTCTTCTAGTAAGAGTGTAACCCTCACCTTCCATGATAAGAAATTCAAAGCACCATCCAACATTTCCTCAAACCTAAGGCACGTTGCTACCATCTCTGAGATCTATTGCACAACCTCCCAAATCTGAAAATAAAACTTTGAAACCCTCTCATTACCGGTGCTTCTTCCCTGCAGTTGATTTACTGCTGCAAATCCTAGAGAATCTCAATCAGAGAAATAATCTCTGATACCATGTGAAAAATCTCAAGCCCTAGGTGACTAAATTCTTTATGATCTCAATCAAACAAGTAGATTGTTGAATTTAATTATTGCATAAATAAATTTCAGACCATAGCATTAATCACACAATAGCTAGAAATCAAATAGCAAAAGCATAAAAATTAATTTCACACAACATAGGTAATTACTCCTTCAATAATTGTCTTTCATTCCTTCGAAAAACTTATAAGGAAACTTCCACAAGCTACCCAAAAAACAGCACTGCACGGATACCAAAAAACACCTCAAATTGAGCAGAACTGTTACCCCCTCTCACCTAGGGGTAACTAGAGGAGATCATGTCTCATGGTCCACGATGAAGACAGTGATCCCAGAGAAGATCATTAGCATTCTCCACAAATAGCAACCCCTCAGATGCCTCGCCTCCTCATCATTGCTTAGCTCAACTCATGCACTTGATCAGCATGGTTCATCTGATGATGGTGGTCTAGCACACATGAGGTACACTAGTCATTGTTTCATATAAAGTGTTACATTTAATGCATTGGCATTTAGGTGAGGATCATGGGTTTAAGTCAGATAATGGATCATGATTGCTTGAAAGTTATGCTTTTTGCCTTGTTTCACCTTGGAGGCCATCAAATGTGTCCTAGTCTAGTGTTGTCACTATTGGGGAACATGGGTACTACTGGGAGGCCTTGATAGGGGTAACATACCACTCATTTTACATACTTAACACTTTTCATCTCGGTTCCTTCCATTGTCCTATCTTTTGGAAATGGATGTTACATGTACACCAAAAAGGCATGTACCTTCATCCTCCTATGAGAAGAAGGGCTAGAATGTTGAGGTTGATGCAACTAGTAAAAAAGAATAAAAAGAGAAAACATGCTATAAAAAAAAGAAGAAATAAATTAATAATGGGATGATAAACGACCAAATCAAAAGCCAAAGGTTAGCTTGAGATCTACCCCCTCGCTATGAAGTAATCGCCCCTAGTCCTAATGCACCGAATGCATATCAATTAAAAGGATTCAATCCCAATAAGAAAAACAACAAAAGCATGAACTTGAAAAGGGGACTTGCAAAGCAATAAAAGAATATCAAAAGGCAAGAAGAGGTTTGGAATATACACACTGTCGAGGAAAGGGTATCTCAAGCACCAAGCACTCCCTCTACAAAGGTGCTCATGGAGATGAACCCACACGTGTCCTTGCATGTCAATGACACCATGACCATGAAGTAAACCCCATGCCACCTCATTCACTTATACTTACACTTTGAAGGGTTTCTTGGGAACTACTCCTCTACTTGGGTACTGACACACCTAATAGGATCTTGTGGTGGCTCTCCCATACTTAAACTTGGAAAATTGCATAAAGTCTTGAGCTAGTGTGAAGTTTGAAGAAGACATCTACTATGAATTGCTTACGTGGCTCTTGTATTAAGTAGTGGCCTACTTTGTACGATTCTAATGATTGTCGTATCTTGTAATGCTTGATTTACTTGATTTTGCGGGCCTTGTTTGATCATGATGCACCCTTGACATGGTCCTTTGGAGGATGTTTTCATGATCATGCCCAGGACGCTGTGCACTATACAGAGGACGTTGGGCCCTTGATGCAGAGGAATGGGTCCTTTGATGATTTGGCTTACCCTAGAACACCTTCCTAGACCTCCAAGACCTTGGACATTGGACAGATGAGCTTGGATCTTGCAGATATGGCTTGATTGGCTACTCAAGGGGCAGGAAGCCCCTCACTATGGACAATGTGCCCTTTGAGGACTTGAGCTTGGGATTGATGACATGAGAATTGATGATGATAGTACACCTCTTTGAAGAGGTTGTGGAGCTCTTTCCCCTCGTGACATCACACCATAGCCCTTGGACGTTGCACATATTCATGATGATATCATGCTTGATGTGATTTGATGCATGCTTGGGCCGACCTAGCATTGGTGATGATGAGTTGGCACCCTTTGATGAGGAGATGACACCTTTTGGCAAGGTATTCCATGATGCTTGCACGTTTTGGGCTTAACGTGGCCTTTGGAGGCTCTTCTACCCCTTTAGAGGATGACGTCACCTCCCTTGGAGACTCTCACACCTACATATGTGACTTTTAAGGGATGTTTTGGTGTATTTGCATTTATTCTTTATATTGGAGGCTATTTTGGGGGTCAGCCTAGACCTATCCACCTTGTATCATGGACTAATTACATTGTTAGGGGCTTTTGAGAGGTAAAGCGCTAGGGTTTCCTCATATAAAAGGCCAATGCTTCCCTCCATTGTAAATCATAATAGAATTGTGGAGAATGACTTCTCTTGTCTTCTTTTACTTCTTTCTCATCATGGAGTACTTATGTGCACCTCTTGGAGAGTGATCTTGTGGATGTTTCTTCCTGTTTTGGTGGATGATTCATGTGCTAGGGTTTCTTACATGCATAACGACTTGGCTAGTAAGTGTTCTTTCCAAGTATTTCATGGTTTATTCATGGTGTTTTAAGTATATGCTCTAACAAATTGTTGATAAGTTGCATGTTATCTTGCTCTCCTTGGATAAGTTTTGTTTTGGAACCCTAGGAAGGCCTGCAATTGTGCATCCCCTTCCTTGTCTTCATTCATCCTAAATTTATTGAAGCATATAAGGTTAAATTTAGGGCTTGTGATTGTACATCCCCCTAGACTTACCCTTATTGGTTTAAATCTAGAGCTTGTGATTGTACTACTCTAGGGTTTGACCTAATTTTCCACCTTGATCTCTTGTTAGAAGTCTTAGAAGACATAGGACAGCATTTAGGGCTTGTGATTGTACATCCCCCTAGATTTGTTTTCCTAAAGGGTTAGAACTTAGACTTAAGGTTTGTGATTGTACTACCTTAAGGTTTGATCCTTGATTTTTCTTTGCTTTTAATCTCCTTTTAAGTTGCATGCATTGACTCCATATGCCCAAGGACTTAAGACAACACTTGTCTTTCTCTTATTACAAGTGATCTAGATTCTAAACCCTAGTTTTAGCTCTCTCTCTCAACGCCTTGTGATAGTTGTAGGATTGCATCTTTATTGTCATCATCCTTAGCCTAACGTCTTGCATTCTTAGTTTAGAATCACCTTTAACATCATTATTTCTGCATTACTGTATTTTTCAGCCATTAGGGCTTGGCATCTTGCATTCATTTAAATTAGTTTGGTGCCATTTCATTTCAGCAATCATTGGTTGATGGTTTGTTAGTCCTTTTCCTAGCATTTAGCACATCTTTCATTGCATTCTTACTAATTTTAGGATTGTCTATATGTTGCTGTTATAAACTTGTTACATGCTGAAGTGTGTCATCTTTTATTCAAGTTTTATTACAGCCTTTCTTTTTTCTTTTGATAGCTAGTGTTTTCGGGCATTTACTTTATTCATTGATTGTGGTAAATAGCTTGTTTGTCTTAGAAACACCCCTCACACATGCACATTTGTTTTGTCTTGCTTAAGCCACCTTAACCTTGCCTTGAACCTTGACCTAGCTAATTAAGTAACCAAGATAAGGGACCTTAGACTTGCTTAACCTTGCTATAGGATCCTTTAATGTTACTAGGGAAGCCTCCCTTGTGTTGGACTTTGATCCTTCACTAAAACAAGGGAAGTAATTGCATAGGTGACAGTGGCAATTACTTCCATATGTTACACTTGTCAAGCATCTTGTGAAGGCTTTGCACAAGTGTTAGATTTTGTGATAACAGGAACAACCTGCTAGGAGAGTACGGCCTACTCTATAGCTCTACGGCATGTCTGTACARGTTGTACGGACGTCGATACGGCTCTTTTCGTACGACTRTATGGATCTGTACTAACTTCCGTACTATTGGAATATTCACCAATACTGAGAGGGAGAGGGTGAATCAGTATTGAGCACTTTTTACCATTTTTAATCACAACATGTAAACATTAACTTATCAACAATGCATAACAWCAAACACAGTACACAAGAGATTTTTACATGGAAACTCAAACGGGAGAAAACCACAGAATGATTTTAATATATATATCTTGAAGATTACATTCACAAGAAGCACCAACTTCCAAGATTTACCAGCTCCAACTAGAAAGAGGCACCAKCCCCCTAATTTACAGGCACAAACCTAAAGGAAGCTCCAACTCCCTGATTTACCAGCACCGACTGAAAGGAGGCACCAACCCCCTAGTTTTATGAGCACCAACTCAAAGGAAGTTGCAACTCCCCTACAAGCATCAACCTGTTATACGAAGACACCAATCTTTCCGTGCACCACCCAACCACCCTTGTTTCTCAGACACCAACCTGAAGGAGACCTCGATCCCCTACCTTGCACCACCCTGCCACCCTTGTTTCAAAATTATTCTCACAATATGGTCTGGTCCAATATCAGCTCTAGTGTCACTGAAGATAAGTTCTGTCACTGTCTTTGTCACTATCATTGATACATCATCATCATCAAACTGGGTCCACATAGAAACCGGGTCCATATATACTGTCATTGTTTTTGTTACTATCATTGATACATCAAAACTAGGTCCACATAAAGATCCTAGGTCCACTTGGGTCCACATATAAATCCCAACATCACTTCTTAAATTTATTTCGAACACCTGTTTGGGACTAGTTTCTGGATTAGTCACAAACCATAACTTCCAACAAGTATAACTCCATACCTGTTGAGATTTGGGTACCTTGGAAAGTGGTCCCCATGTGCTTATGAGTCTCTAAGCACAAAGGGGGAAGACTATTACCCTTGTACTTTACTTTATGATTCTAATTTCACTTTGACTTAGGAGTTTTAAGTCAAAAGTGAAATATGTCACTTAAGTCGTAAAGTGACAATTAATTCACAATGTGGGTGAATTAATAAACATAAAGCAACTAAGGAAAGTGGGTTTCCTTAGTGAGATTATTGGAGTTGATCTCACCCATTGATTAGACTTGGCTAGATCTAATCTAGGCCATTGATCTTTTAGGGTTGGCGTGAGGAGGCTAAAGAGAGGGTAAAGGCAATTTGGAGACTCATTCTTCACTTGTGATTTTTGGAGAAGAGAAGAGGGGCGCATTTCTTGAGGAGAAGGAGGGCGCTCTTCATGAGGGTTTGAGTAAAAACCCTTGAGAGCTTGAGGAGAAGCTTGAGGTTGGTTTGAGCTTGCATGGAGAGCATTTCCATGGAGCCATAGCCTTTACTTCTAAGAGGGAGCATGTATATGGAGGAGGGGCACATATTGAGGAGGAGGGGTGCATTTATTATCCTTCATTTGCTCATCAGGAGAGGAGGAGTTGTCAGATCAGGAAAAGGTCTGATGCATAGGGAGAGGAGAGCTTGGGCGCTTGTTTCTGTGGAGAGAGACATTCAGTTTATGGCTCAGTTTATTTCTGGTGATCATTTCTGCTAGGAGGGGAGTGCACATGTTGAGAGGACTGGTAGCTACCTGGTAGCAGATCTGCTTGGAGGATTCGAGCTCTGACAGTTTCAGTGGAGAGGCAGCACAGGAGAGGACATTTCTGTGGAGGGATTTCTTCATTGGGTTACTGATGAGCTAGGGCACTTCAGTTCAGTACAGAGGGCAACAAAGGGAGAGGGCGCACCACAGTTTGGGCACTTCTTTCTCTGGTTCTTGTGGCAAGGCTCGTGAGGAGCTTGCTATGTATACAAGTTCCATTGTATTTCATTACTTGTTGTATCTATTGCTTTAATCATCATTATATAGACAAATATCCCAAACTGGTTTTCCCTGGGGGGGTTTTATCCAGGGTCATGTTGACCAAAAATACCTGTGTACAAAAATGCATGTGTTAGTCTCTTAGATCTGCTTTATTTCAGTTGTAAAGATCTTTAGGTGTGTTGTACTTATTTTAGTATGCATGTGCTAACTTTTGGTTACTAAAACTATATGCTAGAGCACCTAAAATTGAAAGTGCAACCATAACAAATCAGCAAGAAGTTCTTGGATTGTTGTCTGTCCTAAAACAGCAGCAAACACTTTACATAACAGTTGAAACTTAGAGCCTTACTGTGGTCAAAGACAGACCCAGTAGGCATGCTTGATAGGACCTGAAAATCTACAGTCCATATATACTGTCATTGTTTTTGTCACTATCATTGATACATCAAAACTAGGTCCACATAAAGATCCTAGGTCCACTTGGGTCCACATATAAATCCCAACATCACTTCTTAAATTTATTTCGAACACCTGTTTGGGACTAGTTTCTGGATTAGTCACAAACCATAACTTCCAACAAGTATAACTCCATACCTGTAATGAATCAAGGTCTGAAACTTGTAACTAATCTTCTTTGATATCTTCTCTGAAATTCATCCAAGTGTTGCTTCTTGATTCGTCATTGAAAAAGAGATATAACGAAAATGGCAAACCTTCCTGCATTTTGGCCTATTCTAGAGAGTGAACTTGTACAGCATGCCACACGCTCAACATTTTATATCTGATTCTGAAATTCACACACAAAATACTACGGAATGTACTCTTCCCAATGCAATTGGTCTCATAGAATTTGGATCCTCTATGAAGAAGTTATGATTGTTTTACCCGGAACACATGTTTGAGACTAGTTACAAGACTAGTCAAAAACCCTATCTTCCACAAAGTGTATCTCCAAAAGTAAAACGACCCAGAAGCTGAAATTTGTACCACAAGTACCTTGATATTTCTTCTCAACAACCTCCAAGTTTCGTTGTCTGACTCATTCTAGAAAAAATGTTATAGCGAAAATGCCAAGATAAACTTTAAAGAACATACCTTAGAACACATCATCACGAGACTTCATCTTCCCTTGAAATTCGCCCTTCTTCACTTCATCTTCCCTCTAAAATTCACTGCCAAGCTTGTGCTAAGAGATCACAAGATTGAATGATGAAAATGAGAGGTTCTTCATGTGTATTTATACCCTTCCAAGCACTTCCTTTACTTAACTTTAGGGCCGACCTATAAATTCTTGTTTGCAACACTTTTTAGGGGCAAATTTTATTTTAATTTTAATTTCTCTTGTAGGGCCGACTTGTCCTTGTACACTTAATTTCATCTTTAGTTCATTGTACAATTAGGTCCTACTTTGGGAACTTCATTCCTTTACTTCCAGGGTTTCGTTACCACACTTCCGAGGCTTCTATAGGTCTTCTTGACCATACCTTACATGATCATCTTTAAGAAGGCATATCTTCTCAACCGTGAGGAACCACGTGGCGTGCCACCTACCGTTTGGAACAGCTTGACGAGGACTATAAATCCATGGAGGATTTGCATGCATTTGCGATGTCCTTCATACTCTTTTTCTTCAATCAACTTTGGGCTTCATGACCACACCTTTGGGGCTTCCTAACCATATTTTCAGGGCTTCTTGACCATACATTGTAACTTCTTTTCTTAACAACTGGGGATTCTTGTGGGCTTCTTCAAAGTGTCCTCCCATGAGGACCATGCTTAGAGCTACGCCATAAAGGGACCACTTTGGATACTCCTTCAAATAAACCCATCACTTCTAGGGGCTTCTAGACCTGCTTCGGGGCTTCTTCTAGGGTTGACATCAATGACAACCAATTTTCCAACACGTACTACTGTACAGACCTGTACGGGGGCTGCATGCTACTGAAAACTTCTCTTTCCTGGTGTTGGTTGTGGAGCCTGATTATCTTCCTGATTCAAAAGTCTTGTTTCAACTGTGTTTGGATCCCATTTCCTCCTACTAGGGGGGTGTGGGGGGGCTTTCCCCCCCACATTTGTCGCCAAGGGGGTCCGAAGGCAGCGCCCTCGAAGAGAAATTTTTGGGAAAATTGCCTTGTAAAATATTGTAATTTTGTAGTCAATCTGAACCGTTCATCATTAAGTTGCAAATCCGACGGTAGAAGTTATGTCAGGGATTTTTGCCCTAGAAGGCAACCCTCTTTTATGTATGAGGGAATTTTATTGCGACCATGTATGTGAGCGAGTATTGTATTCTGAGAGAGGAGACTGTGAGAAAAGAAGAGGAAGTTACAGCGGGTATGTTGTAGGTTGTATCCCTTAATTTGCTAGATAATAAYACAGGAAGAACTGGCAATTTCTCTGGTGGACGTAATCCACATTGGGTGAACTACGTAAATCTRTGTCTATTGTATTGTGTATCTTCTGTGTTTTATTTATGCATCTGTTTTTATTTTATTGCTCTGCGATCCTCTTTTCTAACACCTAGCTCCCTACTCTCTCTCCCTCTTTGTCACTCAACCTGCTCAAGTGTTCAAGTGTATTTGAACTCTCTATCTTRACCTGTCTTTATAGTTTTAGCTGAGACCAAAACCCTAACCTATTTTTGAGATTACTCCTAGTCTAAGTCACGCATGCATARAATACACTTTTTAGACTCAACTCTTAAAAATAAGACTTACACTTTTTAACTAAAGTGAATTACAAAATAGAATTTACTTTCCAAAAATACAATCACTTTTTCAAAAATAAAATTACTTTTTGAAAATATCTCGAACTACTTCTCACATGTTCACACAGAACCTGTACAAAAGTTCCTATCCAAGCTATAATTCTCAAGTGGCACATGTGATGATGTGGAGTTCATGTCACACTATCATAGATCCCAATGAAATGACACATATCCCAATGAAGGTACACATATCCCAATGCAGATACTCAGATACCAATGTAGTGTCATGAATCCCAAGAAAATGTCACAGATCCCAATGAAAATATACAAGTCCATATGCTTGTACATAGATCCCAAGGCAGTATCATGAATCCCAATATAGCGTTGTGAATCCCAATGCAAGTACACAAATCTTGAGGCATAGTACACAAATCCCAAGGCATAGATGCAAGTACACTAGTCCCAATGTAGATCTCCCACCCATAGTGGCTAGTTAAGTCTCAATATACAAGTCATTAAGTAGTGCACACTAAGTGATATCTTCTAGCAACATCATAACATTAATTTCATTTTAGAACTTGCCTAACTTTTACCATGATGGGACAACCTTAACCTTTATTACATGTGACAAATCCTAAAACCAAGAGGTATTTCCTAAATCACTAAAATAGGAGAATGTGCATATGATAAATGGTATGACATAGGTGGGTAACTTCATGAGTTGACTTACATAGCTAAACACAAGGCCTTTAAAGAAGTTCATCCACATGAGTGCCTTTAAAGATGAGAAAGAATTTTTTAGCATTGAGTTACTGTTTCCACGGCATTGTTTCTTATCATCCCTTTTCTTGCCTTTTTCTTTGGTTTTTCTTTCATTTTCTTTCTTTTTTCTTAGTCCATTTTCTTTAGATATGCATTATTAAGCATGGGACTTGGGGCATTGGCCTCATAGCGAGGTGGTAGAAGCTTTATTATTTGGCTTTTACTACTTTTTTCCTCGAGCTTATAGCTCTTAAGATGAGGCTTTCCTCATATAACTAAGAAAGATAGTCCTTAATGCATAACATATGACAAAACAACCATGAGCAGGAAAACAAAGTATTTGAGAAGATGGAAAGTGTTAAGTATGGTGTGGGATATGAACACGCTACTTTTACCTAGATTTCCAATAGTACACCCTGACTCAAGAGATGATGACACTTGTCTAAAGGAAAATTATGTCCCCCATGGTATGACAAGGCAAAATAATAAAATTGTAAGTGTTATAACATGTTATTAAATCACACCTAATGTTTACCACTGTCACAACCATACAAGAGACCAGATCACCATGTCTAAGCAAGAAACCCATACATTAAACCATAGTAAAGCAACTAAAGTGAACAAACTAAGCTAGGAGAGAGTAGCGCCATCTGTGTGAAAATATAGTGTACCATTTGCAAGTGCATATACCATCTGAGGTGTGTGAGACAAGAGTTGATATACCATGAAGAGGCATCTGGAGTCAATTGAGCAAGTCCACTGTGAGGTGAGACCATCATATAGCAAAATGCAATTTGAAGGATGTCATGAATTTGAGTCTTTGAATGATATGAGCAAGGATGCTCATGAGAACTTGGAACACCACACCATTGGAAGGGTGGCCCTGTACTAGTTACCCATGTGTGATCACAATCTCCTCATACCATATGAGGGGGCAGCAGGGAGCATCGCCAATTGATTAGTGGGAAATAATATGCAACCACTGTGACAAGAAAGTTGGTGGGAAGGGTATACACAAGCTGAAACAACACTTAACAAGTGAAAGAGGGCAAATTAAACCTTGCTTGCCTCCCTTGAAATAAGAGCTGAGATGCAAGGTCTTCTTGATGCCTATCAAGTAGATAAATCCAAGTATAACATATTCAAAAAGAGATAGGGAGAAATTCAAGTTTACATGATACTGAAAACCCGAGTTTTGAAGGATCCTCCTCTTTCCTTGTTGTTGATCCCTTTAGAGTCCCAATGATCCCTACTAGAGAAGAAATTGTTTCTAGCACATCCAATTCTAAGAGGACTAGGTTTGACTCATTCTTTGTACCCTACACCACCCCTAGTACTAAGCCCAACATCGATAGTAAATGGAAGAAGATGGAAAACAAAGTTGTTTGGGAATGCATGGCTAGATGGTGGTATGATGCAAACATATATTTTAAAACTTATTGTTATCGCACAATCTGTACTTTGATCAAAGGAAAGGTTAAAGGAGAGCAAATTGGCGTAATTGAAGACTATCCTATCACTGTCAACTCAATAGGATGTCTCTTTCTATTTAGGGTGGTAGGCCCAGGGGAGACGTCCCCGGTGACCTGGGGATTTGAGAAGGCAAGGTCAAAATGGCTAAATAAAGATCCCCTCTCACAAGTCACCACCGATCAGAAAGTCTCGGTTTTATAACCAATGAAATGATAATATGTCAAAGTGTACCTGCCCAGAACAAAGCAACAAGAAACTATATATATTTGCAAGTACACTTGCTGGTTAGCACTTCATAAAACCATAGACTTTCTCAATAAGAGCAATTGGTTGATAATGATGAAGTAAACAGAAAATTATAACAGCAATATTTATAAGGCAATACTTCACATTAAATGCCTTGAAATAGCTTCAAAATGACTAAGAATCATCGACCATTGAAATCATAATGCTAGCATTTGTTAGAAGCAAACAAGACAATGCATAAATCAGCCTTTTCAATTGCTTTTAGAAGCTTTTAATACTGCAATTAATGGTTGTAGCTTACTTTAGTAACAACAGCAATATTGTTAGTAGGTTAGGCTATTCTAGGGTTAGAAATGGTTAGTAGGAAGCTCGAAGAATAGGTTTTGATGGTTGTTTTGATCAATTACTCAAAAGAGGACTTAGACTAGTGCTTTTAGGGCAAATGGAGTCAATGATGTGGCAGAAAATGTTGAAGAAAAATGATAATAGGAAAGTCAAAGACAAAAGAGATTGATAGATTGGAGTGTTGGTAACCCAAGGCTCCAATTATCAAACCCTAAGGGGAAACTAGCTACTAAGGTGTAGGTAACCCTGGGCCTTAGTAGATTTTCTCCCTCTTTAACTCAATGATGAAGCAAAAATCAGCTAAGATGAAGCAATGGATACTAAGGTGTTGCAATGGCAAGGCCTTAGCACATGCTTCAAGAAAAATGGCCTTTTGACAAGATCTACTAGGTGAAGGCTTTTAAAGCTAGGACAATAACATGTGCTAGTCTTCCTAGGGTTTAATCAAGCAATTTCATAATCTTGAATGTAAATGCAAGATAAATAAGACTATAACCATTCAATTAAGAAGAATTGCAGAAATATCACTTACATACACCAAGAATCATCAAGAAAACCCCTAGTTGAACACATCCACCACGAAACTTGCCAAAATACTCCAAATTTAGCCTTCCTCAACAAGTGCGCCTAAAATTTCAGCCAAGAAACCCTAGATAGGGCACAAATTTCAGTCCTCACAAGTGTGAGTGAAAGATGATGAATAATACAAGGGTTTAAACCCTTATTTATACAATACTAATGACCAAAATTAGGTCAAAAAAGGCCGACATGGCCTGTTACACATAATATCTAGTTTTTAGATTAAATGTCATAATTAAACCCTAAAACAAGCTGTAAAGGTGATGTCATGCCCTTTTAGGGTGACGTTAGGCCCTTTTCGGGCAACATTGGCCTCCTGGAGCAAAACGTTAGGCCTCCTTGGGCCTCAAGATCCTACGACACGTGCCACTTGGCACACAACTACCTCCAAAGCATCCAAAACGCTAGGTGACATCATGGGTGACCTGGGTGACGTCATGGGCCTTCCAAGGCCTACATCATGGTGAAAAGGGAAAAACCCCCCTGGGTCCAGGCCTGCTAGGCTGTCCCGGGTGGAACGTCCTCCTCTCTCTCTGGTGCAATCCCCTGATCTGTCTCTGCCCATGGCTGGGGTCTCAGCATCCATCTGGTGGGCTTTCAGCCCTATGGAGGTTCGAACTAATCATCTCCCCATATGTACCTGTCCATCAGGTGTGGCCCTGCAACATCAACAAATACGCCCTCCATGGGCTCATAAGTCACAGGGATCATAGCAATGTCAATCACATCTAATCATCAAGTTATTTAAACATGTACATGAAACCTCCTTTACCCAGACAAGTGCTCAAAGACGTTATGCTATTCTACAAGCCAAGTTTGGAGGGGATGCTAGGACATCCTATTGGGCTAATGCTCATTGGATGTGAGATGTTCTCGGGTGAAGTCAAATCCAGGCCATGTGAGTGGATGAGGTGGTAGGGGATGTCTGGGCAATGGGTACAGTGATAGTAGGGAAATGCATGGCTTACCTGTGAGTGCCTCTGAAGAGGGTGAGTTGCACCTTGTCATGGATGCAAATGTTTCCAAGCCCATTCATGCCTTTTATCTTTTATTCTTTATTTATTTTTCTTTCAAGAGAGTAATTGGGGGACATTGCCCTGGCGTGGTGACCAGTGGTGGCAATGTTACCCACAAGCATGTCACGGAAATGAGAAGGTTGGCTCATGATGAGACCCCCTTTCTCTTGGCTATGCCACCAAGAGCCACTACCCTGGCGTGGTGACCAGCTGAACGGTAGTGTCATACCGATACATGCCCATGGACCTAATAGGCTGGCTCGTGATGAGACCCCCTATCCTCCAATTAGGTCTTGATTTATTATTTTTATGGGTCCCTCTGTTTCCTGTTGAGAAGCCTTTTATTGCTTTCTCGGGGATCCCTAGGCGAAGCATCTCAAGGTTTCATTCTTTTGGCTTTTATCTTTTGCCATCTACTTTTACCCTCTGGGCCTTTAGCCCCTTCTTCCCACAAGGTAAGGTACAACCCTTTGATATTTGGCCAACCCAATGCCCGGACCAGTGTATGGGATGGATGAGCGGGAAAAAGATGGAAAGTGGTAAGTATGGTGGGAACAGACGATAACCTTTCATGAATCCCCCCAGTGGCAATTCAAAGTTCAAACCCTATGGGTACCAGCTTACTAGGGAAACCTGTCATTCCCCCTAGGTGTGGTCAAGTGCAAAGGCATAAGGTCCAAGCACACGTTA
>JASDQU010104263.1:114966-127715 GCA_032191745.1 Picea mariana
GAGCCTTGCCACAAGAACCAGAGAGAGATGTGCCCAAGCTTAGGTGCGCTCTCTCACTTTGTTGCCCTCTGCACTGAAGTGAAGCGCTCTAGCTCCTCTTTGACCCAATGAAGAAATCCCTCCATAGGAATGTGCACTCTTGTGCTGCCTCTCCACTGAAACTGTCAGAACTCGATTCCTCCAAGCAGATCTGCTACCAGGTAGCTATCAACCCTCTCCACAAGTGCGCCCTCCTCCTAGCAGAAATGATCACCATAAAATAACTGAGCCATAAACTGAATGCCTCTCTCCACAGAAGCAAGCGCTCTAGCTCTTCTCTCCCTATGCAACAAACCTCGTCTCAAGGTGACAAGTCCTCCTCTCTTAGTGAGCAAATGAAGGAAACAAGTGCACCTCCTCTCCTAGATGCACCCCTCCTCCATATAAAATGATCCCTCTCTGAAATGAAGGCTAAGACTCCATGGATATACTCTCCACGCAAGCTCCAAGCAACAAGAGCCTCCTCCTCAAGCTCTCAAGGGTTTCTCTCAAACCCTCATCAAGTGCGCCCTCTGCCTCCTTGAGAAATGCGCCCTCGTCTCTTCTCCAAAACTCACAAGTGAAGAATGAATCTCAATAATACGCTTTACCCTCCTTTGGCCAAACCCTAAAAGATCAATGGCCTAGATTAGATCTAGCCAAGTCTAATCAATGGGTGAGATCTCATCCAAAAATCTCACTAAGGAAACCCACTTTCCTTAGTTGCTTTATGTCTATTAATTCACCCACATTGTGAATTAATTGTCACTTTATGTCTTAAGTGACATATTTCACTTTTGACTTAAATCTCCTAAGTCAAAGTGAAATTAGAATCATAAAGTAAAGTACAAGGGTAATAGTCTTCCCCTTTTGTGCTTAGAGACTCATAAGCACATGGGGACCACTTTCCAAGGTACCCAAATCTCAACACTCCCTCTTACCGAGGAAAGTGCTCATCACCACCAATCTGGTCCCTGCAAAGGACATGGTTGCGTCCTGGCATATGCTCGGTGAGTATGGTTGTACCCTGATCACTGAAAGTGGACTCTGTCACAGATCTACTCAATTTGTATGATCTATAAATGGCGCTGACTCTCCACCTATCCAAGATCATCTAGATCTCGGCATCACACCGAAGATCTCCACCTTGGTCTCCCACCAAGGATTTCCTCCTACTCTTGGCATCTCACCAAGAGTCTCCCCCTCTTAGTCTCTCACCAAGAGTCATCAACTTGGCCTCTTGCCTAGTCACCTCCACCTGAAGTGGATCCTGAACCAGATATACCCGTCTCAGAAGCTATGTGAGGCTCAAGCTTCTGTGGTGCCCTGCTCCTCCTCCTCATCAATCTCTGATGCACTGAAGTTGTAGCACCGACTCTCTGTCTACTCGGCTTCTCTGAAACTATAGCTATACTGGGTGGACCAGTCACCCACTCTGAAGATGTCCAGGGACACTGAGTCTCATCTCCCTCTGAATCACTGCTGTGAGTCAGTCGGTCCTCATCAACTCTGTCTCCCCATCTAGTGTTGGATGGTGTAATAGTAGACAAGGTAGTTACGAATGCATACTCTCTCGCAAATTGATCACTGAACTCTATCTCCTCTGCTGTCGTTGCTGAAACATCTGCTTCTTCTTCTTCTTGGGACACTGTCCTGCATAGTGACCCATCTCTCCACAAGCAAAACATCTCACTGTGCTCATGTCTCTCTTTTGCCCACTGCTGCTGCTCTCTCCTCCCTGTGGTGGGGCCCCAAACTTGGGACCCTGCCGACCTCCACGACCAGACTTCTTTTTTCCCTTTGTCCAAAGAGCAAGGTCCTCATCACCAGAAACTGTTTGATGTTGCTGTTGTCCAGAAGCCTCGGCTGCAAGCCTAATCTCCTCCTGAACGAAGTCATCCCACATCCTCTCCCATTTAGGCATGACCTCCCTGGCAACAATGCCCCGTACAAATGGACCCCACGGTTTGGTGAAACTATTCATAGCTTGCCTCACCAAAGAGTTAGGGTTGACAACCTCTCCGACGGCTGCAAGCTCGTCTCTGATTTGTGTGTATCTACCAAGGAATGAAGTAACTGACTCATCCTCGAGCATGTGAATGCCCCTGAGTCGATCATGAAGAACCATCTTCTGGTTCTCATTAGAGCTCTCGTACAACTTGCACAAAGATGCCCACATCTCGAATGCACAAGTCTTCCTAGTCAAGTGGGGAATAATGTGATCTCTCACAACATCAAAAATGATCCTCTTTGCCTTGTTGTTCCTCCTCCTGAACTCTGCCACCAAGACGGGAGCAGTGACAGAAATGGGAGGAACAACTGCCTCGACTATGTCCCATAGCTCGAGGTCCTCTAAGACAAAGACCATCCTCGCCTTCCAAGGCGACCAATTGCTAGCTCCGGCTAGCCTGTCCTCATGCATCTGAGATACTGACATGTCTATCACACTGCGCTCATTCTGATGCTCCCAATGCAAAGGAATGTTGCCTCATTCCTGTCAACACAGGTGTGAGAAGAGGTAAGCGAAACCACGACCTCACTCCTAGTCAGTAGGTGTGAAAAGAGGTCGAACTCTACAGCCTCACTCTTGTCCACGCAGGTGTGAAAAGAGGCTGTCCACAAGTGTAAAAAATCAGCCCAACAAAAGTGCTCACAACTGTCCACAAACACTGTCAACTAGCTGTCCAAAATCTGCCCAGAGCTGTCCAACTGGTATTGAATGTGAGGTACCTTCAGATCTGAAGTTTACCCACTTTTTTGGACTGTAAACTTGCTGTCCAAAACAGCCAACAAATCTGAAATAAAACGTTGCCAAACTGCCCACAAAAGTGCTCCAAAATCAGCAAGTCTAAGCCACCTTTGGCTCTGATACCATGTAGATTTTCTGAGGTCCTATGAGGCTGCCACCTAAGGTCTGTCCTTGACCTTAGTATGGCTCTAAGTTTCAGCTGTATGGTTGTCTTCTTTTGCTGTTTTAGGACAGCAAACAGTCATCCCACTTTCTGCTCAATGTTTTGAAGGTTAAGTGCTCTTTTAAGGTGCCCTTGCAAGTGTTATCTTATCTCCATGTTAGCACATGCAATATAACTTAAAACACATAACACTACCTCTAGATCTTTAACTTTTAAAATGTTGATCTACACGACCCTGGATAAAACCCCCCAGAGGAAAACCAGTTTGGGATATATGTCTATATAATGATGATCAAAGCAAGAGATACAACAAGTAATACAGTACAATGGAACCTATATACATAGCAAGCTCCTCACGAGCCTTGCCACAAGAACTAGAGAGAGATGTGCCCAAGCTCAGGTGCGCCCTCTCCCTTTGTTTCCCTTTGCACTGAAGTGAAGCGCTCTAGCTCCTCTTTGACCCAATGAAGAAATCCCTCCACAGGAATGTGCTCTCCTGAGCTGCCTCTCCACTGAAACTGTCAGAACTCGATTCCTCCAAGCAGATCTGCTACCAGATAGCTGTCAACCCTCTCCACAGGTGCGCCCTCCTCCTAGCAGAAATGATCACCAAAAAACAACTGAGCCATAAACTGAATGCCTCTCTCCACAGAAGCAAGCGCCCTAGCTCTCCTCTCCCTATGCAACAGACCTCATTTCAAGGTGACAAGTCCTCTCCTAGTGAGCAAATGAAGGAAACAAGTGTGCCTCCTCTCCTAGATGCACCCCTCCTCCATATAAAATGCTCCCTCTCAGAAATGAAGGCTAAGACTCCATGGATATACTCTCCATGCAAGCTCCAAGCAACAAGAGCCTCCACCTCAAGCTCTCAAGGGTTTCTCTCAAACCATCATGAAGTGTGCCCTCTCCCTCCTTGAGAAATGTGCCCTCCTCTCTTCTCCAAAACTCACAAGTGAAGAATGAATCTCAATAATACACTTTACCCTCCTTTAGCCTCCTTTGGCCAAACCCTAAAAGATCAATGGCCTAGATTAGATCTAGCCAAGTCTAATCAATGGGTGATAACTAAGGAAACCCACTTTCCTTAGTTGCTTTATGTCTATTGATTCACCCACATTGTGAATTAATTGTCACTTTATGACTTAAGTGACATATTTCACTTTTGACTTAAATCTCCTAAGTCAAAGTGAAATTAGAATCATAAAGTAAAGTAAATGGGTAATAGTCTTCCCCCTTTGTGCTTAGAGACTCATAAGCACACGGGGACCACTTTCCAAGGTACCCAAATCTCAACAGGTTGGACACTTCAGAATATTTGGGTGTCCAGTATACCTTCATGTACCCAAGGAGAAAAGGACCAAGCTAGACCCTTCAACCACAAAGGGTACATTTGTGGGGTACAGTGAGTCTTCGAAGGCATACCAGATCTACATTCTTGGTCAGAAACAGATTGAGGTGAGTAGAGATGTTACCTTTGAGGAGAAGGTAGCCTTCAAGAGATCTAGAAGATCTCACATGGAGATTGATAGTGAGAGACAAAAAGAGATGGTGCCTTCTCCCCCTCACCCTCCAGCAGTTCAGAGGGAGACAATTGAGTCTATTGATCCAATTGATCCCGTTGATCCTGTAGCTCTAGTTGATGTTCCCAGAGATATTGCAGTAGGTTGGAAGAGACCTGCATGGGCTCATCATAATCTGCAGGAGGCAGAAGGACATGCAACTCCCCGTGGTACCTTCTGAGAGAGCAAGAGACCACAGAGATATTCGTGCTATGCTGCAGCTATGAGCCACATCATTGATTTTGATCCTTCATGTTATGAGGAGGCATCTAGTCACCCAATATGGAGAGATGCCATGATGGAGGAGTATCAGTCCATCATGAAAAATGATGTGTGGGATATTGTTCCGAGACCTAAGGCAAAGTCTGTAGTGACTACCAAGTGGATCTATAAGATCAAACACACAGCTAACAAGAGCATCGAGAAGCACAAAGTGAGATTTGTTGCTAGAGGATTCTCTCAAATGGAGAGAATAGATTATGAGGAGACATTTGCTCCTGTTGCTCGATACACTTCTATCCAGACAATTATTGCCCTTGCAACATCCATGGGTTGAAGACTACATCAGATGGATGTGAAGACAACCTTTCTCATGGTATGTGTCACTCTAATTCTTGAAGCACTTGAATATGTTGCATTTAATTCTCCTTCATTTCATAATGTTTTGTTGGAAATTATGTTCTTTGACTTGTTCATATCTGGAAGGGTGACATGGTGCCCTAGTAAGTTGATCTCCCTTTAGAATGGGTAGCTACTGGGTGGGTCTGTGAAAGGTTATCGTCTGTTCCCTCCATACTTACCACTTTCCATCTTTATTCCTCTCATATCCCCCTACCTTTGTTCGGGCATTGGGATTTGCTACACTAGGAAGGGTTGTACCTTGCCTTGTGGGAAGAAGGGGCTAAAGGCCCAGAGGGTAAAAGTAGCTAACAAGATTTAAAACCAAAAGATGAAACCCTTGAGATGCATCGCCTAGGGATTCCCATGAAAGCAGTAAAAAGCTTCTCAGTAAGAAAAGGGAACCCATAAGATAAATAAACACTCAAGGTATTAGTTGGTGGATAGGAGGTCTCATCACAAGCCGACCTATTATGACCATGGGCATGTAGCGGTATGACACTACCATCTATCTAGTCACCAAACCAAGGTAGTGGCTCTTGGTGGCATAGCCAAGAGAAAGGGGGTATCATCACGAGCCAACCTTCTCATCTCCGTGAAATGTTTGTGGATAATGCTGTCACCTTTGGTCACCAAGCCAGGGCAGTGTTCGTCAACTCTTCCCCTGAAGCATAAAAGAAAACGATCAAAAAACAATGAAGCTAAGAATAAAGGGCAATGAATGGGCTAGGAAACAATGGCATCTATGACAAGTTGCAGCTCGCCCTCTACAAAGGCACCCAGAGGTAAGATTTACATTTCCCTGTTATCATTGCACCCCATGCCCAAACACTACCCCACGCCACCTCATACACTTACATGACCTGGATTGCTTCTCACCTGGTAAACACCCTAAACTTAAGAAGGATTAGCCCAATAGGACACCCTGAGACCTTCTCCAAACCTGACTTGTTAAATCGCATAACGTTTTTGAGCATTTGTCTAGGTAAAGGGGGGTTTGATGCACATGTTTGGGTAATTCAATGATTGGATGTGATTTACATGTTATGATCCCTATGACTTATGAACCGTTGGAGGGCGTACTTGTTTTTGTTGCCGAAACTTGCCCGGTGGACAGGTACATATGGGGGAATGATTAGCTCGGACCTTCATGGGGATGAAAGCCCACAGATGGACGTTGTCACCCCAACTGGGGGCAAGAAGATGTCAGAGACTTGCACCAGAAAGAAAGAAGGACGTTGCCCTAGGAGACACCTTGGCAGACCTAGACCTAGGGGGATCTCGCTCTTCCACCTGGACGCTGACCTTTGAGAGCCCATGACATCACCATCATGACCCTGGACATCATCCAGAGCTAGGGTTTGCATCTTGAGGACAGTTATGAGCTAGTTGGCACGTGTGGGCATCATTCAAGGCCTTTGGAGGCAAAACGTTATACATCTGGGGCCCAATGTTCCACCTTGGGGGCTCAACGTCACCCTAGAAGGGCATGACATCACCCCTGGGGATGATTTTAGGTATTAATTACTTTTATTTATGTAAAAACTGGATTTTGATGTAAAATGGTCAGGTTGGCCTTTTATTTGACCTAATTTTAATTAAAGGTCAAAGTTTTGTATAAATAGAGATAAAGTACTCTCATTTTTGTTAAAATATTGTGTAACTGCAAAGAATATTCTTATCCCCTTTTGTGGATATATAAAATATATATATTGACAAGTCGGCCCTATTGTGCCTAGACAAGACAAATGTGAATTAAAAAGGTAAAGTGGACAGGTCAGCCCTAACCTAATTATTGGGAGGGCACAACTTGTATTTATAAAAGGCCTAGCACCTCATTTGTACACACACTCATCAAGCTCTTTCTATCAAGTGCGCAAGTCTGAGAGTGACGCAGCTACAAGGAAGAGTATCTCAGTAAAGGTGAAGGTTATCTTGGTAAAGGACTATCTTGGTCTAAGTGATGTGCTACTCTGTTCTGGTTAGGGTTTCTAGTGGATCTTCTGTTTGGTGAGATCTCTCTTGTGAGAGACACTGTACTTGGTTATTGAATCCATATTAAAGAAGTTTTGTTGGGTTTCCTTATCCTTGAGGGTTTCCCAGGATAAATGCTTTTGTACTCTGTGATTGTGTTTCTTTCAGTAAGATCCTTATTATGTTGTTGTTATAATGAAGATTAATAATAACAGATTAAGCAAGAAACTTTAACATGGTATCAGAGCTAAGCTGAAGAGAGCATCTTTCACAGAAAAAGAAAAACGTCATTGTTGTCATACAAGAAAATTAGGGCTTTTTATTAAAGAGGAATTTCATCCCAAAGATCATCTAGAAAAGTGTGCCCTAGCCTAAGGAACTCATTGGCACCTTCAATGCACCTTTTCAGTGGATAGAACTCCCGAAAAGTGAAACCCTAGTTTTCACCAGTACCAGAAAACTAGAAGTACCAGGAAACCGGAAGTACCAGAAAACCAGAAGCACCAATCCAGAAATCCATTGGTCCTGTTTCAAGGGTCAAAAATTGGAATTTTCAGAAACTGACTATACCAGCATACTCGCCTCAGTCCAGCGCATCTTTTGGTGAGTTCAGTTTTCAGATCCAAGAAATTTGATTTTTTATTATTTCTATAGCCTAGAGAGCTAGGGTTTCTATTGCAAGAAAGAATGACTACCGGTATGAAGGTAGAAGACAGGTTGGAAGGATCTGGAAACTTCAGATCTTGGAAGTATAGGATGTAGATGATTCTAGACGAGAACATGTCATAGTGAGAGTACCAGAACCAGAGGAAGAAGAGCAAAAGACCAAGTAGAAGGAAAAGGGAAAAGAAAGTATCAAGCACATGTGGCAGAGAAAGAGGAATCTCCTGCCTCAAAGAAAGMTTTAGTAGAAATTGAGGATTATGTACTTTAAGTCGAAGATAGTTGATCTGAAGAAAGATAGCAAATGGTGGAGTCTGTAGAGCCTCCCCACACAAAAACAAAAGTGTCTATGCAGACTTATGAAGGATGTATCGAAGAAGAGAATAAATAAAGAGATAAAATATTTATTTCAGGTATGATCACTCATGAAAGTGACAAAGGTATGTGTTTAGCTATGATAGTAAGGAAAAATTTGGTAATTTCATAGCTAGAGTGAAAAAGAGTTCAAAAGTCTTATTCATGATTAGGTTTTCAGATGTGTACATGGTTGAACAAGTTTTACTTAAGAAAAGATGTGTACTACTCTGATAGAAATCATGATATAGTTTTATTTGATTATTGCTTATTGTTACTCACTGATTGACTAAGTGACATATTTCAGAAAGCATACTATAAGTAAGTTTACAGGTCTCGGAAGAAAGAACTTATGCCTCGACTCGCAGAAGTTAGACAACATGAGAAGGACTTGTGATATGGTGACAGTCAGTAAAGACCAGACAATATCCAGTATTTATATAGGAGCAGGAGGCTCCTAAAGATGCAGAACATAAATGTTCAAGATGAAGAGAAAGATGGATACTCAGATATAGTTGATGAGATGCAGGTAACTGCAGGTTGTTCCAGTACCGTTCTTATAGATACAGAGGGAGCATGTTGATCCAGTATGAAGTCAGAAAGAAATGTTCGAACTCAAGAAGGCACCCAGGATATTACAAAAGAGAACTTCAAGGGCGATGATTATCAGAGATGTTACACAATTAGAGAAGCTCTTAGTTTGGTGCAAGAGGCAGCAATGTCTCCGAGTTCGAAATGGAGGATCGTAATTTGGTGCAGTTAGGAAAGCAGTGGTCCATGGAACAGTTTACTCAGTGGATGAGTAATGAGATATTTTGATCAAGATGAAAGTTATCCAGTAGATGGATGGTGCCCAACAGATGGGTAGCATGGTATTATGCCATGGAAAGACTTTGGACCATAAGAGATTTTTTTAGATCCCACAGCTAGACCTTCGTTGAGAAGGAGAAAGAGAAGAGACCTTCGTAGAGAAGGAATGAGCAATCCCACAGGTAGACCTTCATAGAGAAGGAAAAGAGAAGAAACCTTCGTAGAGAAGGGGAATGAGAAATTTGCCAAGGTTGGCCTCTGTCCAAGTGTTGAGTCTTGGATACTCTAGGGACATGCTAGAATACCCTCGTAGAGAGGGGTGTGACCATCCTCGTAGAGAGGAGTGTGGATGTTTCTCCAAGGGGCAGTGGGTAGATACTCTCCTCTGGCCAAGGATTGAGTAGCCTGGAACACAAACCTTGACCATGTGGAATGGTTAGTTGGCTCTTGAGGTTTGTGTTGTGATCCTGTGTGGATCATGGAAAGGGAGTCTAGTCTTGCCCAGGCTAGCATCTTAGCTTCTCTAGTTCATGTTGGATGACTAGGAGTGAAGCTATGGTAGTAGTCCTCCCCAGTGGATGGGTGAGATAGATGACTACAAGAGAAGGGAGAACATAAAAGGAATGGCAAAACTCATAGAATATCTTCTGTATGAAAATAAGTTATCTTCTGTGTGAAGATAAGAAAGAGTATCTTCTGCGTGAAGATGAAAGAAAGAAAGAGTATCTTTTGTGCGAACATAAAGAGAACAAAACTTCTTTAATATGGATTCATGGAGAACCAGTCAGTGATCATGACCAAGTAGATTTTATTGATGTTACCCAATTGATGATGTTGCCCAGTTGATAATGTTATCGAGTTGATGTTGTTGCCCAGTTAATGATGTTATCCAGTTGATGTTGTTGTCCAGTTGATGATGATTATCCAGTTGATGATATTGCACAGATAATATTGTTCAGTTGATGATGACATCCAGTGACTTGTCAAAAGATAAAGAATATCCTTCTTGTTAAGGAGTGTTAAAATATTGTGTAACTGCAAAGAATATTCTTATCCCCTTCTGTGGATAAAGCAAAAGATAAAATATATATATTGACAAGTCGGCCCTATTGTGCCTAGACAAGACAAATGTGAATTAAAAGGTAAAGTGGACAGGTCGGCCCTGACCTAATTATTGGGGGGGCACAACTTGTATTTAAAAGAGTCCTAGCACCTCATTTGTACACACATTCATTAAGCTCTCTCTATCAAGTGTGGAAGTCTGAGAGTGACGTAGCTACAAGGAGAAGTGACGCAGCTACAAGGAAGAGTATCTCAGTAAAGGTGAAGGTTATCTTGGTAAAGGACTATCTTGGTCTAAGTGGTGCACTACTCTGCTCTGGTTAGGGTTTCTGGTGGATGTTCTGTTTGGTGAGATCTCTCTTGTGAGAGACACTGTACTTGGTTATTGAATCTATATTAAAGAAGTTTCGCTGGGTTTTCTTCCCCTTGAGGGTTTCCCAGGATAAATGCTTGTGTACTCTATGATTGTGTTTCTTTCAGTAAGATCCTTATTATGTTGTTGTTATAATGAAGATTAATAATAACAGATTAAGCAAGAAACTTTAACAATTTTCTCATCAACAATTCATCCCACAACAAGTGTGGTCTGAAATTTGCACCCTTTTTAGGAGTTATTGGCTAAAATAGGGAGGCACACTTGTCTTGGAGGCTAAAATTTACAACTTGGATCATTTCTTGGTGAAGTTACTTGGCAATCTAGGGTTTTATTGCTTGATTATTCTTGGTGTGGTAAGTAAATCTGCAATTTTCTTTTCATTTTGAATGGTTATGGTACATTTGCTTATTCATGTTAAATATTATGAAATTGCTTGCTTGACAAACCCTAGGAGTAAAGGACTTAAGATACTACTTTGCTCTTTATTTGCTAGACTTACTAAGGTGATTTGACTTAGAAAAACTTCTAAAGCCCTAAATGCTAGCTCTTTAGAAGCCATTGTGTAGTTATTGTTGACCTTAATACCTTTCAACAAGTCTAAGGAAGGAAGATTCGCTAGGGCCTAAAATTGCTTACTCTCTAGTGAATTTGTCTTTAGAGTTTGGATGTTTGAGGCCTTGAAGCAATGTTGCCAGAACACGGAGTGGAGCGGGATCGTTTTAGGAAGCTAAGCGTCGGGAGCGTTATTTTCAAAAAATCCTTGAGAGCAAAGCGTCCCAGAAGCGTCTATTATATATATATATATATATATATATATATATATATATATAATTTTTTTTATATATATTGCATTTATATTAAAAAAACATGCAGAAAGACAAATTAGCTGCAGAATGTATGAAAACATGCATATTTGTACATTGTAACATTAAAATGGCATCCATAGTAGTAAGTAGTAGTACATAAATGATTAAAAATTCGAGCATCAACCATCTAGAATCTAGAAATTACAAACTTACAAACCAACATACAAATTTTTAAGCCATATAATAGAAAGTAGACCATTAAGTAATGGAATTAAATCAGTCATCTAGCAACTGTCAACAATATCATGAGTCATGACCAAATAGTTATGATTACAAAATAGGCCATCTGCACTGAATTATGAAGATCGAAAGGTCCAAAACAATAAAGTTTAAACTGTGCTAGACTCTAGAGTCTAGTTGCTAAATGCTATGAATCTATCATCTATAGAATGACATGTAAAGTAATGAAGCGCCCCATGGAGCTTCCTGTCACTAAACCATTTTGTAACTCTCCAAGTCACATTTTTTTACAACATCTTTGAAGTATAGGATTGGTTTCTTGGGTTAATTGTGCTAATCAATTTAAGGTAATTCGCACTTCCACTCTAATCTATAATGACTTAGCTTAATTGACTTTAGGGTTTCCCCCTAGGATAGGGTAGTTTCCTAAGTCCTTAGTCTAAAGTCATAAAAACAGAGCCAGTGCAAGATCCATAGAGAGCAACTCTATAACATACCCTGGGAGCAACTCTATAACAACATTTAGTACAGATTTCTAGCACAGTCCACAATGTTCGATTACTAGATTTAAGTCATAGAATCAGAGCCGAGGTAAAGTTCCACAAATGTTGTTAAATAAATAGAAGAATAGAGCAATAGGACAACAAGATTCATTAGGAAGCACCCATTTTGCACCCCGGAGCGAGCTTCCAAAATCCAGAAGCGAGCTTTCGGATTTCGGAAGCGGGCTTTCGGAGAAGCTTCCATGGAGGATTCACTCGAAGCGGGGTTCTAAGGGTGGAGTGGGGTGGGGGGGGAGCTTCTGGTAACATTGCCTTGAAGTGCCAACACCTCCTCCATCCACCTCTTCTCCTTAGACAATTATAATCATATTTGTTACTACTTCCAAGAGAAAGTCGTCACCTATAGACTCCATTACCCCTTAAAGGCACTAGTCCACTTGCTTTAGTGAATGATTGATCAAACAAACATTCAAACTCTCTTCCTTGAAGCTTTTGCTAACTTCTACTAACCGTAAACTATACTAATTCACTAGTTAACTTGCTGTTGTTGCAAACCTCTGCTACAGCCATACTAATCTACATTAATTTGCTGCATACACTTACATAACTTGCATCTAACTCACTCAGAAATTGCATGTGATAATTACCAAGCAATCTACTTGATAAATGCTAAGTTTACATGGTGTTTTCTTGCAATTCCGAGCACTAATACTTGTTGTTGTTACAAAAGATTGCTACAGCCATCTAACTGCAGCAGATTCACTGCAAAACTAGCATTTAATGCTAGCTAGACATTGCTTAAATTGTTTGTAACAATTGATTATCATTCTGCCCAGTTAAAGCTACCTTTTCAT
>JASDQU010104263.1:156104-171431 GCA_032191745.1 Picea mariana
TCTTGCATCCTTGTTTTAGTTTCATCAGCCCTTTAGGTCACTGGGGACGTCTCCCCTGGGGTAATCTTGATATACTCCTAAACAAAAAGGGGTTTCCTATTAAGGTGATAGTGATAGATCACCCCCTTGTTACGCCAATCTTGCCTCCCTTGCCTTGGGCTTTGGGCAAGTACAGATTGTGCGATAACAAGCCCAACATCCCTTGTGGAGAGCACATGAGGACACGTCACTTGTGGAGAGCACATGAGGACATGTCAAGGGAGTTACTATGGGGAGTTGACCCTAGTGTTTCTAGAGGGAGTAGCCTCTAGAAGTCCACATGGGAGTTCTCTGTGATTGAGTTGAGTTGATCTATGAGGACACTTATCCGAGAGGGATAAGTGGGTTTGGGCTTATAGCCCAACGTCCCTTGTGGAGAGCACATGAGGACACGTCAATGGAGTTGACCTTGACGTCGCACACTATGGGGAGTTGACCCTAGTGTTTCTAGAGGGAGTAGCTTCTAGAAGTCCACATGGGAGTGCCATGTGTGACAGACCTTTTGCTACAATGTCTCGAGTAAGCATCGGGCAAACCTTCTCCTAGATTGAGTTGCAGACCAAGGGAGATGGGATGCATTTATCACAAAGGTGTACTTGTGGTAAATGGGCCCAGGTGTAGTCCTTCCTTGATCATTGTAATAATATATTGAATATACAATATCATCTCATATAGATCTAAGACCAAAGGCCTCTCTCATGTAAAGTGCTAAGCATCGTCGATTCGGGAAGCAAAAGAAGGTGGATATAGAGTTCCGAGAGACTCTAAAAAGACACAAAAACCATCCTTTGATCTCATAGTAGATAGGGCACCCAAAGATGAAGTGCTCCTTCATCTCGGACTCGTGAAGATAGCTGAGCTACTAGATCCTATAGCCTCGAGTGAGATGGTGGATGATTTGAACACAAAGATTGTTGGAAATGTGTTATATTCTTTGCATGGTTATCCCACTCCATTATTCATCTACGTCAAGCGCACCAGGTGGGTCGTAGGGGGAGCGTCCAAGCCCCCCCCCCCCTGCCTAGTGGTTCAGGGGTGGAGCACCTGGAAAAAAAAAATTGGGTTGTTTTTTATCTGTTTTTGGCCAAATTTGACCAATGGTTTTTTAGCCCATTGTAACCTAATCTCGATTAAGGGATTAGGGTTGTAATGTAATTCAGGGTAACGAATTAGGGTTTTGGATGCTGTGGAATATCTAAATGTTGTATTATCTATAGTCAAGTTAATACAATGAAGAATATAGAGGTGTGGCTCTAAGGTTTTATAGTTTTCCTGGTTAAGGGTTTCCAAGGTAAATCTCTATGTACTGTGTGTGTATGCCATTGTTATTCTTTCTATTTTGCTTAAGAATCTCTATGCATTGTTTCACTACAAAGGTTTAAAACTTACAAAGATTATGAGAACTGACCCAAAACTGCCCAACGGAAATCTAGAGAGCATGCATCCAATGTCGAAGAGTGTAAGAACAATAAGGCCATCTCTCAACTCCATGAAGTGTGGGGCTAGCTTGAAAGTAGTTAAGATTACCACCACTAATCAACAATTTTCCATAGCTATAACCGAACACATCCTCATAGGACTTTATGTTAGTCGATAGACTAGAAAACTCAATCCAAGGAGGGGACACTACCTGATTCACATCCTTTAGATTGAAATTGTGCCTTTGAGAGTGTTCATATTACAAAATTCCATCCACGGTCCACATTTCAAACGAAAGGACATATTTGGTTGTCACTTCAAAATTAAAAAGTAAGCAAATATATCATGGTCCAAGTTCCTAATAAGAGTTCACCAAATTTCCTCTAACCTCCCAATTCATTGTACACCATTGAATAAATGCATCTTCATAATGGATTTTCCGAAGAAAATATAAAAATATCCCTCTTTGCTCAAAGTTACTTCATTATTTTGTGTACATTGAGTAGTCATCAGAAAATAAGTTGAACCCATCATCCTCCTCCATTTCATTAGCCTATTAAAAGTCAATGTGATCCAGATTTAGACCAATATGTTTCTTGAGGACAATAGTTTCTTTAGAAAAAAACTTCATAGTTGATGATTCTTTGGCACTTCGACTTCACTTTGGGCTACCTTGGACAAAGACATAATGTTGTCTTCAATTCTTACAAATACATCCTTTAGTGAGTTTGTTCCCAGTGCATTTACGACAATCCAATATTTATTGTTACTCTTTGCTATCACGAGGTCAACCTTCATCAAATCTCATTGGAGGTTGTCACTGAGTCAATCTCGCACCAAGTTGAGGGTCTTATTGTTATGTGCATTCCCCAACATGATTCCATGCAAGCCAACAACACATTGTTTTCCAAAACAATGCTTATTTTCTTCTAATAAGGACCTTGCTGCCTGCAAGTATATTGAAGTCAAATAAGGGACTTGATTGCGATTGTAACGAATACATACAAACATTGATGCACCACCACATTACTAATATGCAAGCATAGTCCTTGTTGTAGGACACAACAAATCCAAAAAGATCTACATGAAGATAGGATCCAATCCTACTGAGGGCATCATCATTTCATCCACATGCATCCAAACCAATGTTGTATATGTCGTGTCGGGGAAAGTGTCCGTGAGGGTCTGGAATGTAACTTCTCGACGACATCGACGGAAAATGTCGCAAGACCTCAAAAAAATATAAAAACACTCATTTTTTTCAATTTTTTAAACTTGTAAAGCAACAACAACATCAAATAAACACTTTGCTACATAAATATGAAAATACAACCAATAAATACGATGTATAAGATGTCAAGTGGTCACATATCGTTACTAAACTGAAAATTCTGAAACATGTTCCTGATAGGATGATAGTAGATACAAAATCACATCAAATGATCAAAATAAATGTATCTCATGAGATGAATCATCATGAGGCATCTAGATACTAAATAGTTCATGATAAAATGAAAATGAAAATGATAGATCATAGGAATCCAAAATTCAAATCATTGATTCCCTCTCTGTCGTGCTGCTGCTGCCCTAGCCCTTTTACGGGTAAAGGGCACCAATTTTCCTCTGGAAGCAGTAGGTGGTCGTGGAGGTACTCTAGATGATCTTGGAGTGGAAGTTCCAGCTGCTCCAGATGCTACATCTGAGGTGGTAAGTGATGGGGACGAGGTGGAAGGAAAAGTGTGTTGCCTCCCAATCCCAATGGACCCAAGTCCAACTCCAGGTATAGCTCTCCGTGGAGGTGGTGGTGGCATTGGATCCACTGGAAGTCCAATCTCCTCCTCAGCCTTTGGATCCACTGGAAGTGGAACATCGTCCTCCTCAGCCTCTGTATCCACTAGAAGTGGAACATCCTCCTCCTCCTCCTCCTCCTCTTTTGTTGCCGCCTCCTCCCTCAAATCATGTGCATGCTCCTCCAACCACTCGGGGGCCTCCTCCATCTCAGGCGCTTGAATCTCCACCCTCCACTGACTGGTGGTGTCAATGTTATCCAATGAAATGGCTTCTATGTCAGGTTCTTTTTCAAGTTGCTTCACCCACAACCTTAGATTGTAGTAAACATATACCAAGTCATTAAGGCGCTGGGTACCTAACCTGTATGAACATTGAGAGCTATAGTTAGTGATGGTAAATAAATAGTAAATACTAAATTGTAAAAATTAAAATTAAAACAAATATAAAGTTTAAACAATTTAAATTTTGATTGTTGCATTTTTTAACATTTCTAACCTGTTGCGCTTCTTGGAGTGTATCTTTTCAAAGACACTCCAATTGCGCTCACAACCTAAAGAATTGCAAGTTTGACTAAGCACTCGAACGACAAGTTTTTGCAGCTCTGGGAGCTTTCCACCAGACATCTACAATGAATAAAATGAAAGGAAGACATCGAATTATATTTCAGATTTCCATCAAGCAATAAATGTCATATATAATATATAGAACATAATAAACAAAATTTGAAATTGAAGCTTACCTAGCATCCTTGTGGTCCTATATTGGACAACGATATCATAGCCCAACATCCCGGATGCCATCCTATATATCTCATTCTGTCTAGAAATCTCTGAGCGTTCAGCTGGAGTCAACACCATCCTCTGAACACACTGCAGGAAACCATCAATGACCTCACCATCAAAATTAAAACCATAAGCATAAGCGAATGCAGGGTTGAGGTAAAGCCTTGCTGCATGAATGGGACGATGGAGAGTGTTATTCCATCGCTCATCAATCACACCCCATATCTGAGCTCTCTTGGTGAGTCCTTCCTCCCCCTTGTTCTCATAGTACCGGTAGATAGCTTCCTTGGCCCTATCCATGGCCTCATACAAGTAGCCCATTGCGGGCTTCTCACCATCAACTAATCGAAGAACCTTTACCAAAGGTTCACTAATGGTACATACCTCTCCTACTCCACTCCAGAATATCAGGTCATGTCCCACAAGTTGGGCTATGGCTTGCCCATATTGTTTGGTGCTATAGACACAAGCAGCCCACTCATTAGAAATAAACATTCTTTGTAAGTCCAACATACTTTTGAGGAGCGACTGAAGAGAAATGAAGTTGGTGGAAAAACGTGTGATTGCATGACGCACTAACTCTCTGTTCCCTGTGAATTGTCTCATGAGTGAAAGAACATATGTGTGATTATATATATATTTTGTCACACTCCGAGCTGAATCAATGATTTCCTTGATCCAAGGAAGTTTTCCCATGTCCTCTAGAATCAAATCAATGCAATGGGCGGCACAAGGACTCCAATACAAGGATGGATACCTCTGCATAAGCATCCTCCCAGCAGCAACATAATTAGTAGCATTGTTCGTGATGACTTGGACAACATACTGCGGGCCTATCTCTCGGATAAAGCCATCCAACAACTCACATAATAATTGTGCATCTTTTGTATATGCACTTGCATCAACACTTTTGATAAACATTGTCCCCTTGGGACAATTAAACAAGAAGTTTAGAGTTAATCTGCCCTTCCCATCAATCCACACATCTGACATCACAGTGCATCCGGTGGTCTTCCATGTTTCCTTGAGCTGAGCTAATCTTTCTGTGTAGTCGGCCTTTTCCCCTTGAAGGAGACGCCCTCTCAAATCCTAATAGGAAGGGCCCCTATACCCCGGGCCAAAAATTGCAGCAGCTTCAAACATGGGATGGTAGAAGGGGTTATTGGCAATGTTAAAAGGTATATCACTCCAAAGAAAACATTTGGCCACAAGCTTGTCGGCCTCCTCCGTCTCTTTTTTTTAAATCAATGAACGAATAAAAGGTTGCCCCCCAAGTGTTGACCTCATCACAAAGTAAGATGAGGTTGATGAGGGGGCTGCAAAAGTTGAGGGGATTGCAGATGTTGAGGGCCCTGTGGTTGGGGAGTGGGATTGCGGCACTGGTCCCCCCTCAGAGGCACTTGTTCCAGTGTATCTATTTGCAGTGGAATGTGCAAGTTCATTTTTGCGAGCCTCGGTCGCATCCCTCTTATTAGCCATATCAATGAGTGATTGGTTTGTAATACACATAATTTTCGCGGTACTGTTTGGACAAGGATCCACATTAAACCCAAGGATTTTGGCAAGGTGGTATTTCAAGCGGCTAATTCCTGCAAAAATCCTTTTGCCGCAAAGATTGCATGTCAATACTTGTCTATTGGGAAGTTGCATTGGTTCACCATACACCCACATTGGATCCAATGCCTTCGGCATTTTCTTTAGATGAAAATATTAAACCTATAGCACAAAAAAAAAACAAAATAAACACAGATAATGCAAAGGTTAAATAATAAGAGATAGATGAATTAGAATGATTGAATCTTCCATTCAAAAACAACAAGAAGAGGCACATTGCAAACCCTAGCCTAACTCTAAAAATTAAAAAAACAAAGTTCAAATCTTCAAGGTCAAACTTCAAACAAATAAAAGAAAAACGTTTTTGATCTACCTGGAAATCTTGATCTCTCCGTTGGCGCTGATGGAAGCAAGATCCTTGGCTTTCTCCTCCTTGGATAGATGCACAATAGCTTTCCTCACACCTCTCTAGCTCTCTCACACTTCACAAATGAAATAATGACCAAAAAAAGGCACCTGTGACCTCTAAAACCCCACTCGCGCGCACTTTACCCGCAAAAAACCTTAGCAGCCCGACATATTGTATCGACCCACGACACATTGGCAAAATGTCGGGAGTTAATGAAAGTGTCGCGACACTTTCAAAGTTTCGGATATGTCGCGAAATTTTCGGGGGAAAGTTTCGGCCAGGGGAAAATGTCGACGACATATCCGATATTTCGGCGATATATTCAACAGTGATCCAGACTACCATCCTACAAGTTGCAAGGCCCTAAAATAGACAAATCAAAATAGGAATGAGTGTTTTGTTGTATAATGCCCTTTTGATCAAAAATATACCTAGCAAAGGACAATTTTTTATCAACAAACAACAAATTTACAAGATTTAAGGAATTTATGGGCTCATACAGCTCACGTGATTTTTCCCAGCTTGTGTAGACTTATTTCATTGCTTCCCTAGGACTTAAAAGCCAATTAAAAGAAGAACACACTCACCTAGGCCCTAGACCAAACAAGATCAATCCCATACTATTTGTCGCACAAGTAAGCACAAACACCAAATCTCCAATGCAATCCTTCAACACAACAATTTGCGATTTTGAAGAGTCACCATTAACGAGTAGTTTGGCATTAGGGCTAGATATCAGGGTCATTGAACCCTTCAAAGAAATCGTCCCAACTCATGCCATCACTTTCTCCCTCGATGATTTCCTTTTCTTCTCCAATATTAAGTTGCCTTTTAATGTTTCGAGGTGCATAATCTTGCTTGTCTTTGAAGTGGTCTTATGCAATGCCATAAAATACCAAAAGGTTCATAAATAATATTAATAATAATAATCTAAGGTCACAGCCTAGCCAGAGGACAAATTGACATATGAGATCCCTCATTTGCGGGACCCTAGTTTCTAAAGCATGGTTATGGAGAAAACCTAAAGTATATGGCATTCTATAGCATAACAGATGCCCAAAGTTTTAAAGGTTGGAAATGAAGTACTTTCACCTTTCCCTCTACTTATGATGAAATGCTAGACAATCAAGGTTGTCAGCCTCAACTGGAGCTTTGGCTAACCATATATGTACTAAGCACTAAGGGGGATCCTCATTTTTGTCAATTTAGCTTAGCAAGAGATGCCCCCAGTCCACTTCCAAGCAGGAAACATTTCCAACATGAAAAAATAGTAGAAAGTTAGAAACGATCAAGAAACTTCCAGAAATGTCTCCCAAGCCATTCCATTTTCAGAACATTTATGGGTTGTTTCTTGGGTATTTGCAAGAATCACTACAGTTTTCAGGACATTTCCAACATTCAAAAGACTTAGAAATGTAGTCTCACAGTGGCCACCAAATGATGAAAAATTTATTTACAAAAAATTTATAAAAAAAATCCCCAAAATAATCATAAAAGTGGGAAAAAATGATATCTATATATATAAAGGTCTCTGATAGATTATTTCTATTCATGGATTGTAGACAGGTCGGTAAAAACATTCAGGGCTCTTACATGTTATGTGATTTGGTGTATCTGGCTATCTAGAAACAAAATGATCTTCCAAGATATGGAATTCAATCCAGCCCAGGTCGCCCACATAATCAGGTGTGCTGGCAATGGAAATTGGTCTTCACCAAAGAGAAGCCTATTCAAGCATTAAAGGAGCCAGAAATTGATTATGAACAGGCTTCGGGGTATTTTGATGGAACCTGTCAGGGTGTTTCAGGTTTGTGGGATTGGAGCAAAATCTTATTTCTGAATCAGCAGCATCTTTTCAAACTAAAGTTTACAGCATGGTCAGGTACTAATAACCATGCAGAGCTATTTTTTATGTGGCTTTTACTGAAGACAGCTGTACACAAGGGAGTTGAAAGACTGAAAGTGTTCAAAGATTTGAAGCTGATGGTGGATTGGGAAAACCAAAAATGTAAACTAAATAACTTGTTGCTTGAGTGTAATACCCCGGTTTTGAGTTCCCATATTAATAATATTTATTTTCTATTTGATGAAAGGCCGAATGTTTAAACAATTAAAAGAGGCCAGAGTGCTTAGGAAATGTAATACTTTGAACATTGCAAATAATAAAATACATCGCTGGCTGCAAGACAGACAAGGACAAGAGTTATAGGGGGCTATGATTCCACGAGAGAGGCGCCTAAAGGGGCTAAGTCTTTTTATTATATTTTATTTACCCATCTTGATTTTAATGGAGAAAAATGGTTACATGAGCTTCTTGGGGGGAGGCCATGTGGTTCTTGATTTCATGTAATTATATAAACACCTCTTGTGGGTTGTTTGGGGTTCTCCATTCATGGTTGTTCATTATCATTTATTCATTATTCCTCATACATTCTTGTTCTTGGTTGGGACATGGGAACGAATTGCAGAGGAAAGAAGCCATTGTTTTGTTGGTTTTAGTAATTACTGGTGTATTCCAGCCATGATTTGGTGCCTATATGCCTGAGATGCATTGGCATGTGCTAAACCTTGCTCACAGTTGTAGATCCTGAGGGTCCTAGCATGGAGATTCTTAACCTGATGCACTGGAGCCTTGGAAGAAAGTGGACAGCCTGAGGGACTGCGTGGCAGTGAAGGGGGTTCATTGCCTTTGGGTGGTGCAGGCTGGAGAGAAGAGAGTTGGTTAAATTTGGATTGTTGTGTGTTGAGAAACCTGTGAGAGCTTTAGTGTTGACTAGTTTGGGAAGCTAAGTGTCACTCTGGAATCCATCCTTGTGGAGTCATAGCCCTGGCTCGAGGGTGACCAGTTGTTAAGACTTGGAACCACAGTGCCTAAGGTTGGGTAGAACATCCTTGGCCTGCAGCCAATTGGTGATTGGTTTTACTAAAAATGTGTGCTCTCTATCATGTGTTTCTCTACTTGTATATTTATTTCTGCTATGCATTAATCATTATCTCTGAGATCTATACTTAAATGTGCCTGCCGACTAGTTATTACTGTGCATGGCATGATTAAGCATTATTTTTAAGTCTAGCATGAATCTTGATTGTTGCATGTGCAATTATTGCATTTCTTTCATGCTTCTTTATTAATTAATTGTTATCAAAGTTCGAAATCAGTTCTTGAAGTGTGTTTTGAAATAGCGCGGTCAACCTGTTGATGGTTGGGTATGTTATAGAGTGGTATCAGAGATTCTGGTTTAGACATTGGATTGGTATGGGCGAGGACAAGTGCGAATTTGGGAAATTCGTTGTTGCAAATTTTGGTCTATGCAAATTTGGGGAAATGGAAAAATTATTAAAGAGAAATCCCCAAATTCGTAAGCAAATTCGAGTTTTAATAACCCAGAATTGCTTGAGAAGTTTAATGGAGTCAATCTGCAAAGTTGCAGAGTTAAAATTTGACCTGTAAGGTCGAAATTCATATTTTAATGGTCGTTGTAGCTTTGGCCAGAGTTTGATGAATTGACAACTGAGATCGCGTTAGATCTTGAGATCAACGGCCTTGACTCATTTTGGTATATTTAAAAACTTGTAAAGTTTTCAATGTTTTGCGAAAGGAGCAGATCAACAGTCGAGATCAATTTGAATAATAGATCGATGGCCCAGATTAATTGGAGATTGGTCGAAATTTTTCTAAGTTTTGGAGTTGGCCAAAAGACTCTGTCGACAGTCGAGTCAGTCGATTTAGCAAATGTTTCATTCGGCCAAAGGGAATCGTCGATGGTCGAGCGTTGACCGATTTAGTGAAGTGTTTCAATTGAACAATGAAAATCGCGACGGGTCGATGGGTTGATGGTCGGGTGTCGGTCGATTCAAAGAAATGTTTCAATTGAGTAATCGAAATCGTCGACGGGCTGATGAGCCGATGGTCATGTGTCAGTCGATGGTCGATGGGTCGATGGTCGGGTCGGCCCATTTAGCAAAGTGTCCTGATCGAGCAAGAGAAATTGTCGATCGTTGATGGGCCGATAGCTGGGTGTTGGCTGATTCAATGAGGTGTTCAGGTCGTCCAAGGGAAATGGTCGACGACTGATGAAGGAAAGAGGGTGATGGCATGTCATGCCATGTCATCATCCACGTGTCATGCCACATCATTCGGAGCTCCATGTTACTCTATGTGTCATGCCACGTCAACCCATAGAAATGGCCGATGGTTGATGGTCAGGTCGACCGAATTGGGGAAGTGTTTTCGCCAGTCAACAGGAACGATCGATGCGTTGATGGTCGGGTCGATCGAATTAGTAAGGAGTTTCATCTACCAATGAGAATCGCTGACAACCAATAGTTGATGGTCAGGTCGACCAGTTCATAGATGTGTTGCGATCTGTTGTCGAGGAAAAGGAGTTGACGGTCGGGTCAGCAGTTTAGGAAGATCAACGGTCCATATTGCTTCTGATTTGAGATCGATGACGTAGATTGCCATGAAGGCATGGTTGTCCATCAATTTCAAAAAAAACTAAGTTTGGAGTCATTTTCTTATTTTGACCATAATTGGAGCAGATTAAGTCGAATTGAGATGAAACTTTTGGGTTTTCTCTGCAGAGAGGAGATCTACAAAAGTGTTAGAGAGGACCATTGTCCATTTTTTTAAAAATAGTGGTTTTTAAAGATTTGGGTCCAGATTATTGGCAGAGATCCAAATTAAGCTGAAATTCTTGGAGAGAGTCCAGAAAGTAGACATGGAATTAACCCATGAATGAATTGAGTAAATTCTATGGGGATTGGAATGGGGATGCTGAAATAGGCCAAAAGACACTATTTTGGGCCACTTTTTGGGGATTTTTGAGATATTCAGAGAAGGAAAAGTGACCCCGGATAAAAAAACTGGAAAATTTTATTTACTCGACATTTTATATACTCATTAAGACAAACAACTTTGGTTTGGTGAAATTTTTACAAAAGTGCATAGATTGAGAAATAGCTATTTTTGCTAAAAATTCTAAGTCTGGAAAAGGGTGAAAATGGCAAAGTTGTATTGTCCAGATTGTTGCGGTTTTTTACCAGAGCATCAAATTGAAAATATGAGAGTTGTTATGAATTCTCTGTCATAATTATTATCCATGTCTCATACAAAAGTTTCTCTAGTTCCTCAGATATTTTCTTCTGCAGTTGACAGAAATTCACCTTTCAATAAAATTACACCAGTGGAGAAAATGCATAAATGGGGTGAAAATGGCTTTTTCAGAAAGCTATAACTTTCAGCTCAGAGATCAGAATGAAACATTAGAATTTAGAATAGTCACTGGAAAGTTGATTCAGAGTAGAATAACCCGGAATTATTAGAATTTGGAGAATTATGATATAATTCTTCATGAGTTGCGCAAAAAAAGGACATGTAGCATTAATTGACAATTTTTTATAATATGCATAATTCTAACAAAAATAGTTGCTTGCACATTTTGCAGAATTAGGGGATATAAACATATCAATTCAAGATAAGAATGTAGATTTGGGACATGGAGAAAGGAGGGGGAGCTTTCAGTTGTGAGAGAGAAGTCAAAGGTCAAAATATCAGTGTTAGTAATGCAGAGACAAAATCAAATGGGCACAGGAGCAAAGGGGAACAATAAACATTAATAGAGACTGTGAGAAGCCTAAAAATAGAAGTGCAGAGTTACAAAGCAGATGATGAGAGAACAAAACCAAATAAATGCTTAGATGATGCAAAGCCTAAATCAGTTGCATAGACAAGCAAAGAATGGATCATACTCAAGGCAAGAGGAGGAACGTAGACATCATGAAAGAAGAGATAACTACAGAAAAAAACTTGTCATTCAAGAAGTGCTAGCAGAACTCATAGATATCACTCACCTCTTTACTTAGCAAGAAAATTTTATGCATCTAAAGACTCCATAAGCAGTTTAGAAGTGTCTCATGTTAGGCACCAAAGAAAAAGACACAAATTGGATAGTGTGCAAGGAGAGTTGAGGAAGCTTAGGCCACCATCCTTTGATGGTGAAAGAGAAAGGGAGGATGATGCTAAACACTGGTTGTTTGGGAATCACGAACTATTTTTAGTTGCACAACTACTCATCTAACCTAGAAGCCAAAATTGTCACATGGCATTCGCATGGAAAAGCTACCATGTGGTGGGATCAGTTGAAGCAAGTTGAGAACATTAATGAGAGCGGGATCACTTGGAAAAAGTACAAGAGGTATTTTTAGAAGGAGTATCTTTCAGAGAACTTCTATGACAAGAAGATGCAAGAGTTGTTTGAACTCAAGTTGGGAAGCATGACCATGGGAGAATATGAAAAGAAGTTCTTGGGATTGTTGAAGTATGTAGGGCTTATCAAGAATGAGAAGGTGAAGATACAGAGGTTCTTAAGTGGACTGCCATCATTTTATAGAGAGAAGATTCAATATGATGAGCCCAGAACTTTAACTGAGACCATTAGGAAGGCTAAGTACTTGTATGAGCAAGGCAAGGGAAGCAAATCCTTGCAGAGATCTTGGAAGGTTAAAAAGAAAGAGAAATTTGATCAGAGAAGGAAGGGATTCAAACCTCCTTTTAATAGAAAAAGCCCTAATAAAAATCAACAAGATTAGTCTGCTAAAAAGGAATCCAAAAGAGAACACTCCTTGAGAAAAAGGGGAAGACCATCGATCAAATGTGGGGATGCAAAGAAGTTCGCATGTACAAGGATTGTCCTCATCGAGAAGACAAAATGAAGACTGTTATTGTGCAATTTGTACTTTCCCAAAGCCAAATGCAAGTGGGTACTAAATTGACGTAACAAGGAGGATGTCCTATCACTTTCACCTAAACAAGACACCTCTTTCTATTTAGGACTCTTTCTATTTAGGAGTAGTACCCCAAGGGAGACGTCCCCATTAACTTGGGGGTTTGAGAAGGCTAAGGGAAGAGTATCAAGAAAATCCCACCCCTCTCACAGGTCACTCTGATCAAAAGTTCCAAAGGTTTTAATGAGATGAAGCAGAGTAATATTTAAGTGTACCTACCCAGAACAAGACAACAAGAAAAATACTATTTGCAAGTACCATATGATGTTAGTGCTTCATAAAACCATAGACTTTTGATAAAATGAACAAGATGATACAAAAGTTGAAGCAACAGAAGTATTTATAACAACAACAATATATATATATATATATATATATATATATATATATATATATATAGCAACAACTTCACAATTATACCTCAATAAAGCTTAAAAAATGACTAGAAATGATAACATAAACATTGACAAAGTGATAGTAATTGTTGTTGATGATTACAGCTGCGTGAGACATCCTCCAGGACACAGACCTAAGAGAGAGCCCCTGAGTTGGGTGTGTGGATCCTATCTGAGACAGAACTCGAACGTTGTGCTGGCCTCCTCTGTGTAGAGAGTTGAAATGATACTCCAGATGATTCTCATGTGTAACGCAATGAGAAAGAAGATTTGTTGAGTTGGACGTGCCTGTGGCTGAGCACAGGTGAACATGTGAAATCCCATGAGTTGGGTGCATCATTCTGAGACAAAGATGAAACGATGTATTAGCCTCCTCTGAGCAGAGAGTTGAGATGATGAACTCCAGATGACCCTCCTGTGTAACGAGTGAGAAAGAAGATCTGTTGAGTTGGACGTGCCTGTGTATGAGCACATGTGAACGTGATCCTAGTGGCTGAGCACGAGTGAGTGTGGTTCTCCTGTGAGATGCATTGAGATAGAGAGACATCCCTCTGGTTGAGCATAGATGGATGTGTCCCTAGTCGCTGAGCACTAGTGGGTGTATGAGATCCCTTGCTATATTGTTCAAGAGTTAGACTTAGCTGTAACCCTATTTGTTATGTAAAGAATATAGGTCGGCCCCACCTTAATGTAAAAAATAAATAATATAAAAGATAATTAATATGGTAATTATTAATTATATTTTTAATTATTGAGGTCATCTCTATTGTGCCAATAGACACATCATTTGATGTGACAAGTCTTATATAAATAAAGGTGAATTCTCATTGAGAAAACACTCTTATCATCGTGTCATCTCATGAATTCAGAAGTTGTGGTATGAAATTATGAGAATTACAGCACCCTCTTGTGTGCTAGGTTTGGTGATGGTGTGCGAGGTCTTTCTCTTGAAGAATATAGCAAAGGATTGGCTGGGTTTTCTTCCCTTGTTGAAAAGGGTTTCCCAGGATACTTCTTGTGTTCTTGTGCATGGTTATTCTTGTTGTGATCTTTGTTTACTGCAGTAATTATGGTTCAAGTAAAAGTTAAACAGAAAATTTAAAGAGAATGCATGAGCCATAGCTCATTGAAATTCAACATGGTATCAGAGCAGGTCCTGAAGATGACCATTGCACAATTGAAGAAAGGTTGCTAAACCTTTACCACTGATATAAGAAAAAAAGGCCGGACTTTTTCTTAATTATCTGTGGAGATTTAATGACCTCAGTCCAGCCATAAAGAGGGACTGGGTGAAGCCTCCAGTTCGTTGTTTTTGAACAGTACTTTGAAAAGGAGAGTAGCCGCAGGGCTAGCCCTGTGTGGAGGGCTACTACCAGTGCTTAAAGGGCTGCCACAGGCCAGTTAAAAGAACAACCAGCCTAGGAGAGGCCAGTTGCAACCCACAGGAGGTTCGGCCATGGGAAATAAGGCTGCGAGAGGCTACCCCTGCTAGTAAGCGGATCGTGGCTGGGTGTTTTTGGGGGTCCATGAGACAATCCAAGGGAGAGGCCTGTTGAAGACCCTAAGAGGAGACCACAGCAAGGAGAGTCTTGTTGAAGACCCTAAAAGGAGACTGCAGCAACGGAGAGGCCCCTCTAAAAGCTGCCGCAGAAGAGACACTTAATGAAGAAGGGTCGGACCCCTTCTAAGGAGAAAACTGAGGCTACCACAGCCCAGAAATCTGTGGTAAAAGAAAGGGCCAGAATTCTGGACAGCATGGGGGGACAGCCTCTTGTTCCTTGATGGCTCGGCCTGCTAGAAAAAGAGAGAACAGCTGCAGCCTAGGAGAGGCTCGGCATGCTAGCCACAAGTTTTTTTGAGGCAGCCACTAAGGGCTGTTTTGACCACAAATTTGCAGACTTAAACCCTAAATCAGCAGACCTGTTACAGCATTTTATGAGGCAGTTCTATGGTGGATCTAAGGCTGTAATAGAGGGTGGATCTGAGGCTGTCTGAGGCAGATCCAAGAGAAAACTACAGCAAAATAGGCAGCAAATCTGAGGCAGACTTCATGTATAAGTTTCCAGATTAGACAGCACTTTGAAGACTGTTTTGACATCAGTTTTGAAGTAAAATTAAGGCCTGTTGGTGAAGCTATTGCTGAGAATGAACT
>JASDQU010104263.1:188028-198295 GCA_032191745.1 Picea mariana
CAATTTGAACAATTTACCATCCCTCACTCCAATCACTTGTCCTAAGGCAAGCGAGGACCCCTTAGGGTGAATGAATACCTCGGTCCCTCTGAAGGACACCTCAAGACCTCTATCTCGGAGGGTAGAAACTGAAATCAAATTCTTCTTCAGCCCAGGGACATAGAGAACGTCCCTAAACGATACAAGTGGCATGCCATCTCTCCGAAAGGTAAAAATGCCAATCCTAGCAACTCTAACCAAGGAGTCATCTCTGAGGGCAATCTCCATCCTGACCTCGGTGTCTCTGAGATCAGTCAAATGCTCTTTGACTCCAGCCATATGGCTCGAAGCCCCGCTATCAATATACCAGACATCGGGTGTCGTCTCAACTAAAGTGCAGCATATGAAGAAAGCACACTCTCTCTTGAACTGAGTCTGAAACTCTGCCTCCTCTGTTGTAGTTGCGGTACCACCCCTCTTCTTCTTCCTATTGGGACACTGTCCAGCATAGTGCCCCAACTTCTTACAAACAAAGCACTTCACTTTTCTCATAGCTCTTTTCTGACCACTGCTGCTCTCTCCTCCCTGTGGTGGGGCCCCAAACTTGGGACACTGTTGACCTCCCCGGCCGACCTTCTTCTTTCCCTTTGTCCAAAGAGCAAGATCCTCATCACCCTGACCTGACTGTTGTTGTTGTCCAAAGGCCTCTGCTAGAAGTCTAGTCTCCTCCTGGATGAAGTCATCCCACGTCCTCTCCCATGTGGGCATGACCTCCCTTGCAACAATGCCACGAACGAATGGACCCCATGGTTTGGTAACGCTGTTTAAGGTTGTCCTGACCATAGAATTGGGTTCCACCACCTCTCCAACAGCTCCAAGCTCGTCTCTGATCTGGGTGTATCGACCAAGGAAAGAAGTCACAGACTCACTCTTGAGCATGCGAATGCCCCTGAATCGATCATGAAGAACCATCTTTCGGTTCTCATTAGAGCTCTAATAAAGCTTACATAGAGATGGGCACATCTCTTATGCATAAGCTTTCCCGTTCAAGTGGGGAATGATATGACCCCGCACTGCATTGCATATGGTCCTCTTTGCCTTGTTGTTCCTCTTCTTGAACTCTGCTAACAAGACAGGAGCAATAGCAGGGGGAACAAGAGCAACTGCCTCAACTATGTCCCATAATTCGAGGTCCTCCAAGACAAAGACAATCCTGGCCTTCCAAAGCGACCAGTTGCTAGCCCCAGCTAGCCTATCCTCCACACGCATCTTAGATGCTAACATGACTGCCAAACTGCACTCCAACTGCAAAGGAACGTTGCCTCACTCATGTCAATACAGGTGTGAAAAGAGGCAAGCGAACTCAGAGCTCACTCCTAGCAATATAGGTGTGAAAAGAGGTCGTGAAAAATCAACCTCACTCCTACCCCGTAGGTGTGAAAAGAGACTGACGAAAAATGTCCACAAACTGCTCTACAACCCTCTACAAAAATCTACCAACAAGCTGCCACTAATCTCTGTCAATGGCTGTCCACAAAATCTGCCAAGAAGGTGTCTAAAACAGCCCACTCATATGCTGTCCAAAACTACTCAGAAATCAGCCACCAAGCTCAGATACCATGAAGAATTTTCAGGTCCTATCAAGCTGCCAACTAGGTCTGTCTTTGACCTCAAGTTGGCTCTAAGTTTCAACTGTCAATGAAGGTTTTGTTGCTGTTTTATAACAGCCAACAGTTCAGGAACTTCTTTGCTGATTTGTTACGGTTACATAAGCAATTTAGGTGCTCTAGCATGTTGTTTTAGTCACCAAGGGTTAGCACATGCATACCAAAATATATGTAACACACCTAGAGATCTTTACAGTTGAAAATACAGTAGTTCTAAACTAACATACATGAAAATGAACATGGGTATTTTTGGTCAACATGACCCTGGATAAAAACCCCCCGGGGAAAACCAGTTTGGAATATAAGTGTATATATAGGGAGAATGGAAGGTGGAGTACATCAAGTACAATATATAGATGAACCTAATACAATAGCAGCTTCATCCAAGCTGCAACACTAGTCCAACTAAAGCAAGAGCGCCATAGAATGGTGCGCCCTCCATAAATGCTGACAAGACCACTGAACTGGAGCCATAAGCCAACTGGAAGCTCTGATCAAGAAACCCCTCCACAGTACTCTGATACTGATGAGTAGCCTCCCTCTGAAACAGACGTAACTGCAATATAAGCTCTGAAAGTCCTCCCTGTTGATGATGCGCCCTCCTCACCAAGTGCGCCCTCCTCCAAGCAAGAACCTCCCCACTAAATAAACAAGGCCCTAAGCCTGCTGGCTATCTCCATGGAAGGGAGAGCCCAAGCTAGCCTCACAATACTCCTGAAACTTCATGCCCATGCTCTCTCTCAAACTCTCCAAGTGAACAAATGAGTGAATGAGCTCCTCATCCTCCTTTGCACCCCTCTTGAACCTCCATAAGGAAACCTAAATGATAGACGGTTGAGATCATCTCATCTCAAGTCTAATCAAAGGTTGAGAGCATCCCATAATAATCTCACTCTCAAACCCACTTTGGGTTAAGTTCCCTAAGTTCACTTTACGTCTCCTAATTCACCCACAAAATGAATTAATAGTCATTTTAGGCATAAATGACCAAATTTCACTTTTGACTTAAATCTCCTAAGTCAAAGTGAAATTAGACATAAAGTACAAGGCACAAAGTACATAGTACTTCCCACATGTGTTTAGGAGCTCACAAACACATGGGGAACACCTCCCAAGGTACATAATCTCAACATCCACCAAGGTTCTGTTCTTCATATTTTCAGATTCTTCATAAACCCTTGCCAACTGGGCTTAGAAAAACCTAACAACTAGGCTAGGCTAGCAAGCTTAGGTTTTGTTGGGCTTATGACTGCCAACAATAAGCCTTGAAAGTCAGAAGAACACTGGTGAGCTGAAAAGCTCCTTCAATGAGCTGCAGAAACCCTAGATCTGAATTTTCTATAGAAAATTGTGAAACCCTAGAAACCCTAGGGCCAAAAATAAAAAATTCTCGGAAATACAATTTGAAGCTTGTTGTAGGTGTGTTGAAGAAGGCCGTACACTCCTATAATATTTTTAGCCCCAACGTCCAAGTGTAAGGTGTTGAAATCACTCAAAAAGAGAGGGTTGTACGAATTTTCTGGAAACACTAGGAGGGTCGTACGGTTCTGCAAAAGAGGAGGACGGCTTGCTTGAAGCTTGTGCAATTGGCTCTTCAAGACCTACGCTCTGATACCATGTTGAATTTTCACTATGCTAGGCTCAAGCATGAGGTTTATTTCAATTTTAGCATTTACTTGAACCATAAACAAATGCAGCTACACCATTCACAATTGTTGCAATAACCAAGATCACAAGAAAAAATACCATGCACAAGAACACAAGAAATATCCTGGGAAACCCTTCTCAACAAAGGAAGAAAACCCAGCAATCCTTTGCTACATTCTCAAGAGAAAGACCTCTCAACCCATAGACCTAACACACAAAAGGGTGCTCTCCAAAACCAAGATGCTAGCGCCCAAGAGAGGTGCACACTTCAGCCCTAGAATATGTACTTGCTTAAATTTCCAAATGAAAAGTGACTTGTGTGTGTTGTGTGTTTCCTCAATGGGGAAATTACCTTTATTTATACTAGACTGGACAGACCAAAAGTGGTGTCTATTGACACATCAGGGCCAACCTCAAAAACTCAGAAAATAATTAATTATTACAATAAACATTAATTATCTTTCACATATTGTGGAGCCGACCTGTACCCTTTACATCACAATTAGGGTTACAGGTAAATCTCACTCTCAGACAATATAGCAAGGGATCTCACACACCCACTAGTGCTCAGCCACTAGGGGCACGTCCACCTGTGCTCAACCATAGGGACGTCCTACTCAACAGATCTCTATCTCACTGAGTAACATAGGAGAATCATCTGAAGTACCACATCATCTCAACTCTCTACACAGAGGAGAATGATACACCCAGCACATGGGCACCTTCACCCCTCACAGGGGTACACAACGTTTCATCTCAAATGACACACCCATCTCATGGGCATCCTTACCCCACACAGGGGCATACACATCGATACACCCATCTCATGGGCATCCTCACCCCACACAGGGGCACACAACGTCCCATCTCAGTCTCAGAGATGAACGATACACCCATCACATGGGCACACCCAACTCATGGGATCCCTTACAGGTAGTCTCACTTAGTCTCAGAGGAGAACGTGTCCTAAAGGATGTCTAACGAAGCTATAATCATCAACAATAGATGGATGTAGCAATCTTTTGCAACAACAACAAATTAGTTAGTAGGTTAGTCTAATCTAAAGATAGAAATAGTTAGTAAAGGTCTTAAGGTAGATGGTTTAAGAGTTGTTTTAGTCAATCAATCACTTGCAAGGTATGAACTAGTGTCTTTTAGGGTAAATGGAGTCGATGTTGTAGCGACAATCCTTAGAGGGAAACCACAAATGATAATAGATGAGCTAAAGGAAAAGGGAATATGATTGAGGTGTTAGTAACCTAAGGCCTCAACATCTAAAATCCTAGAAGGAAAAGATGCTAGGGAGTAGCTAAACCTAGGCCCTAACGATTTCCTTCTTCTTTAGATCAAACTTGAAATAAATGTATGAAGCTTAATGAAGCAATGATACTAGAGTGCTACTAAGGTAGGGCTCTAGTATATCCTTCAAGGCAGGTGTTCTCTAGCAAAATCAAGTAGGTGAAGAGTTATAAAAAAAAGGACAATAACATGTGCTTTTCTCCTAGGGTTTCACACTAGCAATTTCATAATCTTAGAAATGAACAAGTAAATGCACCATAACCATTCAAAATAAAGAAGGATTGTAGATTTCTACTTACTTCATCAAGAATAATCTAGCCACAAACCCTAGTTGAGGACTTTCCACCATGGAAATGAAAAAATACACCAAAAGAATCCTCCTCCAAGAGTTGCACACCACTTAATTTAAGCAAATAAGCCTTAAAAGAGGTCAAATTTCAGACCTGACACTTGTGTGAGTGAAAGATCATGAAAATATAAGAGATTTTTCCCTTATTTATACAATAATCATGACCTTTAATTACAATTTACGTCAAAAAAGGCAGACATGGCCAGTTTTACATAAAAACCCTAATTTTGTCTTTTAGGGATGACTCGTGCCCCTCCTAGGGTGATGTTAGGCCCCTTCTTGGAACACTAGGCCTCCAAAGTGAAACATTAGGCCTCAAAAGGCCTCAGGAGCTGCCACACGTGCCAACCAAGTCGTCCTTATGCCAAAACCCTAATTGGATGACGTCAAGGCTCCATATGATGACGTCAAGGGCCTTCCAAGGGCAACGTCACGGTGGGAGGGAAAGACCCCCTAGGTCCAGGCCTGCCAAAGTGTCTCTGGTGAAACATCCTCCCTTTTCTTTGGTGCAAGCCTTTGGAATCCCTCTGACCCTAGCTGGGGTCACAGCATCCATCTGCTGGGATTTCAACCCCCTGGAGGTCCGAACTAATCATATCCCCATATCTACCTGTTTGTCGGGCATGGTCCTACAGCAACAACAAGTACGCCCTCCATGGGCTCATAAGTCACAGAGATAATAGCAATGTCAATCACATATAATAATCAAGTTATACAAACATGTGCATCAAACCCCCCTTTACGTAGACAAATGCTCAAAGACGTTATGCTATTAAACAAGCTAGGTTTGGAGAGGCTCTCAGGATGTCCTATTGGGCTAATCCTCCTCAGGTGTGGGGTGTTTCTGGGTGAAGACCAATCCAAGTCATGTAAATGAATGAGATGGTGTAGGGGATGTTTGGGCAAGTGGTGCAGTTATAACAGGGAATGGTAGGTCTTACCTGTGGGTGCCTCTGTAGAGGGCGAGCTGCACCTTGTCATGAATGCCATTGTTTCCTAGCCCATTCAATGCCTTTTTAATCTTTGTCTTATTGTTTTTTTCTTTCAAGAGAATAGTTGGAGGACACTTTCCTGGCATGGTGACTAGTGGTGACTGCGTTACCCACAAGCATTTCACAGAAATGAGAAGGTTGGCTCGTGATGAGACCCCCTTTCTCCTAGCTATGCCACCAAGAGCCACTACCCTGGTTTGGTGACCAAATGAATAGTAGTGTCATACCACTACATGCCCATGTACCTAATAGGCCGGCTCATGATGAGACCTCTTATCCACCAACTAGGCCTTGAGTTTTATTTTATTTTACGGATCCCCTTTTCTTACTGAGAAGCCTTTTATTGGTTTCTCGGGAATCCCTGGGCGAAGCATCTCAAGGTTTCATCTTGGCTTTTAACTTTTGCCAGCTACGTTTCTCCTCTGAGCCTTTAGCCCCTTCTTCCCACAAGGCAAGGTACATCCCTTACTAGCTTGGCAAACCCAATGCTCGAACCAATGTAGGGGATAAATGAGAGGGATAATGATGAAAAGTGGTAAGTATGGAAGGAATGGACGATGACCTTTCATAGACCCATCCAGTGGAAAACTCATTCCTAAGGGAACCAACTTACTAGGGAACTCTGTAATCTCCCCTGTTGACCGCCTCTCCAACATAGGTGGTCAACTCCATGTGCCATGAAGAGATGCATCATCAGATGCAAATTTGTCGAAGATTTCGGTTCTACGGGGCATGTTTGGCCCCAACACTTCTTTTTGTAATTGGAATTTCCGCACCCCTGCGTGGGTTAATAATGTAATAGGTCTGCATGAGTCATGTCTAGGTCTGTGACCTTGGGATCGGTTCACTGGGAGAGTTCCTTTCACCGCGGGTTTTTTATCTTCAAGTTATCAATTGGGCTTTTCAGCCTTATTGTTTTCCCTTGAGTTTTTCCCTCACACTTGCAATAATTCCTCCAAAGTGGTGAACGATGTTTTAGTGGGTTTATCTTTTGGTAACTATTATAACAAATCAATGTAAATGGCCATGCAAGACATCTTAGAAAGTTTCGTGGAATTCCGTCGAGTCTAGTATAGTTTTTTTTAATTAATTAATTTTTAATTAAATTTCCCTAAGTTTGGAGGTTTAATTATTTAATTAATCAATTATTTTTTAGCAATAATTGTAAAAACTAGGTCCTTGGACTTTTGATAGGGGTATTTGTGCTCAAAAGAAATGGAATAGCACCCCCTACATCCATGGACCAAGTTTCAGCTCAGTTGGACAACTTTTGCTATGGGTTTGTCCACCGGGAGTGTCAGTCAGTCAAAAACAACAATTTTAATTGCTAAAGTACAAACATGGCAAAATTGTAAAATTGTAATAATGAGTTAGAAGGATGTAAAATGGTGAAATAAGGAGACTCCCTAAGCATAACCTAACCACCCAAACTTGTTTCAACCCTTTAAACACCCTTACCCCCTCACCACACTCAAAATTTATGCCCCCTAGGGGGATTGACGTTTTACCTTAGTAAATTAATTTTGTGACATGAGTGGGGCCCCTTCTCATGTGCTTTACCTCCCTCTAATCTCCTCATCACCTCTTAAGGTGATCCCACTCCCCTTTCCTCATCATTTCACTTCCATTCTTTGCCTTTCCTCCATGTCGTGCGCCCTCCAAGAGGAGTTACACCCCACCTCCATCTAGAAACTCCACAAATAATTTAAAAAAAAATTATTTGAGACCTCTCACCTTCCTTGGCATCAATCCCAAGGCCTCCCACACCTCTTTGCTTGATCCCAACACCTCCTACATTTTTCTACACCCTAGATCTAACTTTCAAACCCTAGATGGTGCGCCCTAGCCTTGAGATCTACTCTATTGCTTGGTGGTGGACACTTGGCATTGATCCAAGAGAGGTAGGTTTGTCTCTCCAAGTATAAATAAATCCCTCTCCTCACTCCCAACTCACCATATCTTGAGCTATTGTTATGCTACTTGATTTTCCACTCTCTCTCTCTCTATTCCATCCATTTTCATTCTTCTTCTCTTAGGGTTTTGGAGCAAGTAATTCTCCAAGATCCCATTTCTTGATGCAATAATAAAAGAAGCTTTGGAGGATTTTGGGAAGATCTAAAAGTATTTGTGTTCTTACAAACATATGAGGTAAAATCGTTTTAATTTTATATAATGGTTGCATGAATGGATCTTGGGTAAAGTATTTTATTTAAATAGATCTTGCAAAGAATAGTCTTGTGAATCTATATATGTGGTTAGCTAGATAGGGTGCAAGTATTTCACTTTATTAGATTAACCCTCCATATTATCCATTGTATGCATGCTATTGTGTGAGATTTTACAGGTTGGACTTCAAGGGTTTCATTAGGGTGCCTCTTGGAAGAGTTTCCCTTTGAGATTCTCATACACTCCAAGCAATTTTCTTCTATTGCTCTTCTTCTCATTATTTCTTTGCAATCCATATTTCAGCTAGCATAATAGAGTTCTTTGGTCATCATAATCTAAAATTTTCACTAAAAATTTTCAAGAACAATTTTGCCCTAAAAAAGCAAGGTTTTTCTTCACTTGTATAGTTGTGTGTGTCATTTCCAACAAGCATAGCTCACTGGTTTTTGCAGGTTCAGATCTGGTTGAGAGGGGTTTTGGCTACCCAAAGGCATCCACACAACACTCAAAGACCCCCCAAGGGATTGGTAGCTATTTCTCAACCTTCCTCCAATTTCTAAGTGTTTTTCATCATTTCTTCTCCTTCTTGCTTGTTTGTAGTGGCTCATAGTTGTGGGAGAAGGAGTGGTACGGACTCCTCCCACATGTGAGTCTTGGGTAATTAGGGTTTGATCTAGATCTTGCTTTTTTTTGCCTCTTTCTTGCTAGGACGTGAGGGTTTGTGAGATAAAAGGGTATCTCCCAAACTCTAGGACGTGGGGTAAGGTTTACTTGGTTGCTTCTTGGTTTGCTTGTTCACCTTTTTCCTTTGGCTTGCTTCTTGCTTGTATCCTGGTTTTCCTTTCTCTCTCTTGCTTCCTCTTCCTTGCTTGCCTGTTTCTTCATTTTCTCAATAATTTCTAATTAAGCAAGCTAATCTAATTGCCTACCTATTTGGGAGAGGAATACCCCAAAAGGTTAGGTTAGGGTTTTAACATGTGGTTAAAGATCTAAGTGCTTTAAAGTTATAATATCCTAGATCTAGATCTAATACACTCAATAATTCTCTAGCTTAAGCCTATTGGGCACCTAAATCAACTTAATTAGATCTTATGCATGTTTAGTTCACTAAATGTTTATCTTTATGTTCCATGCTTAGATCTATAATGTTTAAATGCTTCAATAAATAGATGGTGTTCTTTTTCATTGCATAGATATTTTGATGCCATATGCTTGAAGTAGCTTCTTTCTTTTAAGTTGATAAGTAGGCACATTTAAATCTTTTTCTCGTTCACACTAAATGCTATTGAAATGATATAAGTGTGATTGCAGATCTTCTATTGGGTGGCAAGTTGTTCTTGCCTTTGTTATTCTTTCAAGCTATCTAATTGTGCAATCTAGTGACATATGCATGTGTTAATGCTCTTAATTTCATAACTAAATCAATACATCTTTAAGGCTAAAGTGAGTTTCGGCCAAGTCACTAAATCACTATTTAAAAGTGTCATAAAACTCTTAAAACACTCCTAAAAACCTACCTAACCTATATATAAACTTAATAGACTCTTTAGGGTACCTTAGAACACCATCTTTAGGGTACCTTAGATGATGATGATCTTAATGCTTTGATGATAATGTTATATGATGCTTTTGTTGAAATAATGTAACTGCAAAGAGTATTCTTATTATTATTGATATATTATTCATAGGATCAATCCCCATTGTGGATTGATCATGTCGGTTATTGTAATANCCTTTTGCGGATTGATCAAAAGACAATTGTATAGGCAAAATAAGAAGTCGGCCCCAACAGATATTAAAGAGACATAGAAATATAATAAAGGTGGGTTTACCCACCCAGTTTGAGAAGTCGGCCCTGCCTGTGAAGAGACACTTCACACGTGCCAGACTTGTATAAATAAAGAGGCTAGCGCCTCACTTAGACACACAACACACTTGCTCATTTTGAGAGACAAGTTTCAGATCTGCTGGTTAGAGAAGGAGGAGAGAGAGTGGCGCATATCTGCGAGAGGATCTTCTGCATTAGTTTAAGAGATCTCTTGGCATTGTATTGGCTATCTATATTAAGGAAGTTTTGCTGGGTTTTCTTACCCTAGAGGGTTTCCCAGGATAAATGTTGTGTCTCTTGTGATTGTGTATTTCTCAATGATCTTGGATTATGCTATTGT
>JASDQU010104264.1:15095-27417 GCA_032191745.1 Picea mariana
GTTGTAATCTCTACAATTTCAATAAAGTGCAATCTTTCTGAATATGTCAAAATCAATGCGAAGTAACCAAAAGTGCAAATGCCATAAGTAAAATGCAAGAAAGCAAATATTTTTCTATTTTCGATATAAAAAAGAAAATGCCAGGACTTAATAACAACCTCACATGCAGACCCTACTACAAGTAAAAAGAGACAATCCAAGCAGGATACCAAGAAGCGACTACCGAGACCAGTGTACAAGGACACCAAATTAGAAAGATGACAATAAATGAATTCACCCAAAAAATCAACAATAAAAAGGGCTTCCTATCACTCTATAGGCACTTAACAGTCAGAATAGGGACCCAAGAAGTCTTAGAAACTAGTAAAACTTACCCAACAAACACCAAACTCAACCAAAAATACTCAAGAGAGGATGTATGTGACTATTCAAGGAATAGACATGTATATGCACTCCCGAAAGACAGAAAGCTGGCATATGTATGTGACTGTCAAGGGAAAACCCGTGTATGCCAAAAAAGGCACTGCCAAGGCAAGGGTTAAGCCAAGAAAATCAGATGAAAGGAAAAATAGAGGCTATCAAGCAACATGCGAAACAGAAACTCATGCAAACAAAGAGCAAATCATGGAGAAAAAACATCCAATACCCCAAAAAGGAGATCTCCCTAGTGGAGTCGTCAATTCTTATACGAGGAAAATCTCTCTATGACTAGGAAAAAAACAAAACAGATAAGAGTGGAGAAGTGTAGAACTTCCATCTTTGTCATATGTCATTTTAGTCAACAGACTTAATTATTATCGTAATGATTGAATTACAAAATGTTATTAATAAAATTAAAGTATATCCATTTTTATATTTTATTATATGTTAAAATTCCATACAACATTAATGTTATACTTCATGCTATACTTATTCATTTGTAACAATTTATTTTATATTTGATAGTAAATGTATTTTTAACTATAATATAATTAAAGTGTAAAATCAAATTAAAAATTTATTAAAATTAAGTAGAGATTATTAATTTAATATTATATATACATTAATACATAATAATAAAATTACCTTTTTAATCAAATAATTTATTTTTTTAAATGGATAAATAATTATTATTTTAAATAATAAATTTAGTAAACCCACGACAAGACTAATGGGGTTTAGAAAATGCATCAACTTTAGTGCTCACCCGTTGAGGAGTGTTTTCAATATAACTATGTATAAGCCTCCAAAGATAATTTAGGAGATTATAGAGATGCCAAGGAAATATAATTTTTTGAGAATAAAATAAACCATTAGATGAACAATTTTGGTTGTAGGTGTAAGGTTTTTGGTGAGGAGGGTTCACGACATCTTTATTCGACATACTTGTATGAAGGTAAGTCATGGAAGCTAGGGTTGTTGAGGCGATTCAGATGGATGCACATGCCTGCGGTTGGGTAAGATGTGCGACGAGATGGCTAATTTGGACACACTATGATGAAGGCAGACTTGGCTAGGCGACTAAGGAGGTAGACCAAAAATTATATGGATGGGTGACCCACACTTGGGGATTGTGATGGGAAAACTTGGTGCCTTAAGGCACATGTCATCGTGGATCGCGACCAATGGTGCGTGCTCACCTTGTGGACATCTTGGGCACGCCATCCTTTGGAGTTTTCTTGCGGATGACTCAAGGGGTGCAGAGATGAGGCCGACCCGGGTGAGCAGATGAGTTGGGCATGATGACCTAACAAAATGATACATCGGTTGGGCACATCGCGCTTGAGTGAGACGCATGGTGGGGTGACTAAGTGAGTCGACTTAACCTCACCCAAGGGATGCGATGATTTGACACGAAGTGATGAAAATGTTCGGTGAGAAAAGTCACATATATATGACGCGAGCTAGGCAAACCAAGAAAACACACAATACTTCGTCAAGATCAACACCAAAACATCTAAGACAGATTCAAACAGAAAGAGGCGAACTTCCCCCAAAAAAAACCCAAGTAACTCTACAGAGAATGGATTGTGTATACTAAAAAAACCTTATACATTGTTAAAAATTTAATGCATGATTAGATTTTCCCCAAATACATTGTTAAACATATGTACAATTAGGAGAAAGCATGTCGTGGATTTTCCCTTATACATTGTTAAACATTTAATGCACGATTGGATTTTCCCCAAATACATTGTAATGTACAATTAGGAGAAAGGACATCGTGGATTTTCCCATATACATTTCAACGTGAAAAAAGGAGGATCATCCATTCGTAAAATTATTGATTTTATTATTTAAACATTTAAATTATTTATTTTATTATTTATTTACTTAAAATAATTAATTTATTTAAATACTTAAATATATTAAATTTAATAAATTAAAATTAAAATATAAAATCAAATTAAAAAATTGTAGAAATTATTAATTTAATATTATATATACGTTAATACATAATAATAAAATTACCTTTTTAATAAAATTATTTATTTTTTTAAATGAATAAATAATTATTATTTTAAATAATAAATTTAGTATACCCACAATAAGACTAGTGGGGTTTAGAAAATGCATTAACTTTAGAGCTCACTCGTTGAGGAGTGTCTTCAATATAACTATGGTGAAGCCTCCAACCTCCAAAGATTATAGAACTATGGTGAAGCCTCCAATCTCCAAAGATTATAGAACTATGGTGAAGCCTCCAACCTCCAAAGATTATAGAGATGCCAAGAAAATATAAATTTTTGAGGATAAAATAAACTATTAGATAAGCAACTTTGGTGGTAGGTGTAAGGTTTTTGGTGAGGAGGGCATGTAGTTATTCGACAAATTTACATGAAGATAAGTCATGAAAGCTAGGGTTGTATAGGCGATTAAGATGGATGCACGTACCTGCGGTTGGGTAGGATGTGCGATGAGACGACTAAGTTGGACACACTATGATGAGGTCGAACTTAGCTAGGTGATTAAGGAGGTAGACCAAAAATTATATGGATGGGTGCCCCACACTTGGGGATTGCGATGGGAAAACTTGGTGCCTTAAGGCACATGTCGTCGCGGATCGCGACCAATGGTGCACACTCACCTTGCGGATGTATTGGGCACACCATCCTTGAGCGTTTTCTTGCAGATGACTCAAGAGGTGCAGAGATGAGGCCGACCCGAGTGAGAAGACGAGTTGGGCACGTCGACCTAACAAACTGATACGTCGGTTGAGTTCATCGCACTTGAGTGAGACACGCGGCAGGGTGACTTGGTGAGTCAGCTTAACCTCACCCAAGGAATGTGACGATTTAACACAAAGTAATAAAAATATTCGGTGAAAAAAGTCACATATATATGGCGTGAGCTAGGCAAACCAAGAAAACACACAATACTTCGTCAAAATCAACACCAAAACATCTAAGATAGATTCAAACAGAAAAAGTAATACACAAAGTAATACAAATATTCGGTGAAAAAAATCACATATATATGACGCGAGCTAGGCAAACCAAGAAAACACACAATACTTCGTCAAAATCAACACCAAAACATCTAAGATAGATTCAAACAGAAAAAGACGAACTCCCCTCAAAAAACCAAATAGCTCCACATAGAATAGATTGTGTATGCTAAAAAAGCCCTTATACATTATTAAACATTTCATGCACGATTGGATTTTCCCCAAATACATTGTTAAACATATGTACAATTAAGATAAAATACGTCGTGGATTCTCCCATATACAATTCAACGTAAAAAAAGGATCATCCATTTGTAAAATTATTGATTTTATTATTTAGACATTTAAATTATTGGCTTTATTATTTAAACCTTTAGCGACATGTAAGCATTTCTATGACAATGAAGAAAGTATGCTCGAAAGTTGAAACTTGTAGTTTAATTTTGACATACGAAAAGTTTAATATCTTTAAAGTCCTAAGTCGTGTATTTAGGTTTAGGGTGCACTTGGTTTTATGCAAAGTTGCTTTAGGCTTTTCTATAGAATTTGTGTGTAGTTGGTAAGGGTATTATTTTCCATTATTCTATTACTTGTAATATAATTTAATAATCTCTATGATTGTTTTGAATCATTTGTAAGTATGGCCAACAATTGTTGCCTACCAAAAACTCAAACCAACGGGAAAAGACGTTGTAAAGGTTGAATGGAAAATAATAGAAAAACTTAATATATTCGATTGTGTGATATATACTCAAAAGATATATAACACTTTATATATATGTGTGGGGGCATGTATTTAAAAATTGAAATGCGATGGTTCCATAAATAATAAATTTATGTTATATTTTGTTTTTGTTTTTTTATTGTTGTAGTCTAAATGTTTTATGTTTTGGTTTTTTTTCTGGGATATTTTTCATTTAATTTTGTTTGAAATTTGGTGAGAAATTGTTAGATCTACAGTTTTGAGTGGTAAATTTTGTATAATGTGAGTGCCCTAGAGGTTTTTCAACACACGAAATCCATTTCTGCATTAAAAAATGCAATTTAAACAACATACAATTGTGATTTCATGCAGATTTATGTTGTCAGATTCTGACGAAAAGGAGCAAAACATAGAACAATTAGACAACACCTCTCTTATTTATTCACTATGCATGGAATTTTAAATACGGAGGGTGGTTACATTGAGAATTAAGACTAATTTTATAATCATGTTTATTTGCTCTCATCCCCCAACACAACAAAAGACAATTTCCATGAATATTGAGGAAGGAGGGACATTGTCTTTTTCTTTTTTTCTACAATAGGAAAATCTATTGTAACTTGGTATGTTAATCAATAGTGGGTGACTTCCATTTGTGAGTGCGCAACCTAATTCATCACTATTATTAAAACAAAATACACTATCTAGAATAATCTCTTGGTGATCCATAAAATGGTAGACTTTCATTCATGTACGATGCTTTTGGGTCTTGGGTCATTAACCTACTTCCTTACACACAAGAAAAACGAGCAAACAAAAATAATTTTAAGTAATTCCCCACTTTTTTGTTTTTTCCACCGAAAAAGTCACTTTATATTATAGAAATATAAATTGTTCAAATACATGTTGATATCAATATTCCCAAAAGCCCCTAAAACTTCCCAAGCCACACCTAGGAGAAGAAGGATTGAACGTTGTCCATCCATGTTACATAAGCCGAAAGATCCCCATCCCATAAAATCTCCTCAGCACATTAGTAATAGACTTTCATACAAGGTATTCCTAGCATGTTGTCCCTTAGCAAAAATACAACAATAACACACTTGTTGTTCACTAAAACACAAAGAAAAACTGATATAAATTTAAAAACTCGTGAGGCCCTTCATGGCCAGCTTCAACCTAAAAATATTCGATCGATCCTGGATTTTTTAACATAGCCAATTTAGATAATCTATCTGCCTATGTATTATCTTCCCGATATATGTGCTTGAATGAAATACTTTGAAATTTTTTTGTCAATTATGTGAGTCTGTCCTTCCAGCCTTCCAATGCTATCACCTGTAAGCAACCCTTTCCACATAACCAATCAATTACTATCTTAGAATCCCCCATGACCAAGAGATTTGAGATAGCCAGGCGAGATGTCAGGGTTAGTAGAGCCCAGGCTCCCATCAACTCTGAACGGATATTTGTCCCCGGACCACAGTTAATTAACCAATGGATAGTTCTGTACTCATTGATCTTGAGAATTCTGCCTGCTCCACTGTTGTTCCTTGTTGTTGCCGCTGCTCCATCGAACCAACCTATCGGCCCATCCCACACCCATCTCATCACCTTTGTCCTATTTTTCTTTTGTTTGATAGGATTCCTAAGCTCAGCCACGTGTAAAGTCGACAGGAAGGCCACTTTCTGTATCGACGGATCCCTATTTTCAAAAATTGCTAGATTCCTCTATGTCCATATATTCCAACTGATATATAGTGGGAGTGTGAGGTAATCTGAGCACCTTAATCTCCAATTGTTAAAACTGTCATTTAAGGAGATCCTCGTCCATGTGCCTATTAATTTTAGTTTTATCATAATGCTTTGCCACACTGCTCGAGTGAAAGGGCACTCAACGAACAAATGGAAACATGTTTCCAAATTCTTTTTATAAAGCATGCATCGGCCAGGACCAGTGAAGCCTCTTCACTGTAAAATCTCCCAGGTTAAAATCTTGTCTTCATTCATCAGCCAGATGAAACGTTTTAGCTTCATAGGAGTTGTCCATGTCCATAAATCTTTTCTCCATCCGCCAATCGTCGTATAACTCATTTTAGTTTCAATTGCCTCATACATGCTTTTTACAGAGACCTTTCCTGTAGTATCCCTGCATGTCCACATGAGAGTATCTGGTTTTCTTTTCAGCAGCACCCCCTGATCTATAAGTATATTCCTGTAGCTCTGCCATTCGGTGGCTAGATCGCCCTCAATACCCAACTCCGCACTTTTAATCCAAGTTTGTCCCATCGCATCTTGTCTAGCATCCCTGCTTGCCTGAGATAAAAAATAAATGCCTTGCTGATTTAATAAAGAAATCAATTCATTTGATAACATTGCTTTATCCCCCATCCCCAGTGTCTGATCTTTTCCAATCCTAACCAGATCCCCAGTACCCGAACACCATGCCAACCAGTGAAATAATATAGGTAATGATCTTTGAAGGTATCTCCAAGTCAGAGATCCTTTTGCTCCTCCCAACAGAACCCTACGAAGCCAACAAGCCACAGTTACACCTGGGAAGTATTTAGTTTTTAGCAATCTGTGCCAGAGCCCTTCATGCATCAACGCTCTCCATAGGGTATTAGCCATCATTTCTTTTCTGAAACTGTCCAAGTTTCTCAACCCCCATCCCCCAAACTTCCTCGGGCACGCGATAATCCTCCAGCTACAAAGATGATACCCTTTCTTTTTTTCCCATTCCATAAAAAATTGTAAACCAATTTGCGAATTTTAACTAGAACCGAGGGAATATTGGCCAAATCCATCCAGTGTACTGGTTGACTTTCCATAACCGCATTTATAAATACTAGGCGTCCACCCAGGGTCGGCCACTTGTTGCACCAATGGCTGATACGTCTTTTGTATTTGGCAACTAGCCATTCCCATTCCTCTACTTTATACCTGCCAATTTTTAAAAAATATCCAAGATAATTAAATCCATCAGACAACTCTTTTAAGTTAAACAAGAAGGAGGATTTTATAGAATCCAAAACATCATGTTGAGCCCCAAACTGGTAAAATTCTGATTTCTGAGAGTTGATTAATAACCCTGTTGAATGACAAAAACTGAGAAGAATCTTATGAATCTCAGCCCATTCGGTGATCGAGGCTTTGGACATTATCATAATATCATCTACAAAAAGTAGATGGATGATCTTCATTGATTTGGATACCTTAATTCCTGTAATTAATCCATCCTCTTGGCCTTTTTTTAACTCTAAACTCAGGCCTTCCAGAACCAGGAGGAAGAGCAGAGGAGATAGCGGGCATCCCTGCCTGAGTCCCCTTCCACTTTTGAAGAATTATGTTGGTTCCCCATTTATAAGAATTGCAAAAGTCGTCTATGATATGAAACCCATTATCCACCTGGTTAAGCTTAGGCCGAAACCGCACTGAAGGAGAACCATTCACAGGAAATCCCATCTTATACAATCATAAGCTTTTTCAAGTCAATTTATTAAATTAGAGCTTGTAGCTTTTTTTCTTTTATGTTGTGAATGCATTCCTGGGCTGTACCAATAGCACCAATAATTTTTCTGCCTTTTAGGAACCCGAACTGTTCCTCAGATAGTGTCCTTGATAAAACTGGTTTGATCTGGTTTGCGATTATCTTTGAAATATCTTTGTAACATAGATTATACAATGCAATCGGCTTGAAATTGCCAAAAGAAGCTGGATCACTCACCTTTGGAATCAGATCAATGAAAGTCATGTTTATGGAGTTGTTCACCACACTGGATAGTCTGGATTCCTCCACCGCCTCCAATAGATCGTATGTTATCACCTCAAAGAAAAATAGGAAGAACTCCACTGTCCAGCCATCTGGACTGAGGCTCTTATCTTTTTTCATACCCCTAAGAACCTCAAGCACTTCCTCCTTTGTACATTGTTTATCTAAAGACATCATATCCTCCTCCTCTACTAGCCTCAGATATCGGCGTACAGATGCAATCTGCTCCACAATCGCATTGTGCTTGGATTCTTTGTAGAATGAGCTGAAGTGTCTTACTGCTTCTTTCTTAATGGCCTCCTGTCCAATATGTTTTTTTGTTCTTTTCATCTTTTATTTCCCACAAGTGTTCCTTATTCTGTCTATAGATTGCATATCTGTGAAAATACTTTGTATTCTTGTCCCCTGACTGTATCCAGATTGCCCTACTTTTTTGTCGCCAAAGCTCCTCCTCTGCCATCAATGTCTTGTTCATGTTTGTTTCTAGAGTTTTCAGTCTATCTAAAGGGAAATCTTGAAGAGAAATCTCTGTGCTTTGATTTGATATAGCCACAATCTCCCCTTCAATATCATCTAGTAATTGTTGATCACTTTTTTTCTTGTCCACAATCCATTTATTTACCTTGTTTTTTAGAAAACCTAGCTTCATTGCCAGTCTGTGTTGGGCTCCATTCACTCCTTGCCCCTACTGAGTTGACCAAACCTCAAGAACCAAATTAGCAAAGGGCTCTTCCTTGATCAGAACCAGATTTAGTTTAAAGGGATATGCCACCGATTTCACACCAATATCCAGTTGAAAAAACACTGGCGCATGGTCTGAAATAAATAGAGTCTCCACCCAAGATCTGTAATGTGTTGAGTCAATGAGAAGATCCTCTGAAATGTACACCCTATCTAATCTTTTGATAATCCCGCCCTCACCACTCCTTCCATTGCTTCAGGTTGGACTGAGCTTCATCGAATGCACATCCACTAACGAGTGCATGGAAAATAGTTCTTTAAAAAAAGATGCTAATGGATCAAGTAATGTCGAATCCCCCCACATTTCTTCAAGGCTAATAGAAAAATTTAAGTCACCTGCTAAAATAAGGTTCTTTTGATCAAGAAGGCCTTTTTTTTCCACCATTTCCCAGAACTTACTGTGGTTTGTGCATGGTCCATAAACATTCATCATGCATAACCTTTTCCTATTTGGTAAGTGCAGGCCTGTCAAAAGAATGCCACCTACACAGAGAAAAGGTTTTAGCTCCAATAAATATGGGTTCCATGCCACCAATAAATCTCCTGATTTGCCAACTGAACTTACAACGTTGTACATCCAAGACGGGCATAAAGAAAACATAAACTTCCGGGCCTTTTCCTCATCTACTAAAGTTTCTTGTAGGAAGATCAGATCTGGTTTAGTGTTGTCAATCAGTCTTCGCATTGAGGGAAACTTTAGGGGGCCTCCCACCCCTCTGATGTTTAGGGATAAGAGGATCATGATTTCGCCCTGGCCAGGGCTTTCATGCCTCTAAGCACCCCTAATTCCAAGGTAGTTTCCAAAGAACCTTATGATGAAGATGGTTGATTCCCTTGCTTCTTGCGAGCACTCCTTGTCTTGATAGGAGAGTTTTCAAAACCTAAACCCCTTGACCAAGCTGGTTTATTTCCCTGAACTTTTGTTCCATTTAATGGTTCCTTATCTTTTGCACAACCCGAACTCTCCACAGGGACTGACCCCCAGTAGGTTTGTAAAGGAATGGGACTATAATCAACTTTTAGAGGCTGGATTGGGTCAATTATCACCTGATCCTTTTTCATCTCTAGTACATCGAGATTTGTAGAGCATGGCTCCAAAGTAGCCTTTTCCATAGGAGGGAAAGACACAAGTAAAGAGAGATTAGTTACATTCGGGGCCAAAAGGAAAGGGTCAATTATAGGAGTGGTTCGTTCCATCTCTTCCAAAACGCCAATAGGATCACTTTGCCCAAGTGATCTCTTTCCCAGGATGAGAGCTTATGAAATAAGACCGAACATAAAATCTTTTACTTACTGAGAAAGGTATCAGAAAAATATCCCATATCATCATCTTCACTCACATTCCCACAGGGTCCCATTTCTGGCAAATCAGGTTCTTCTTCACTCAAGTATAGATCCTTTGTAGTGTCCTCCACAGAGTCCTCTTCCACAAAGTCCCCATAACTAAGATGACAATCCTTACGAAGGTGTCCCGTTTTTCTGCAAGAGGAACACCTAAACAGAATACCTTGATAGTCTAGGCGTTGTATGGAAACTTGACCTCTCCATTCTATTTCAATAGAGTCCATCAAGCCAGACTGTGTGTCCAACTCAACCAATACCCTCACCATCCATTTATCCGATGAACACGAGTTTTCTTCATCAACTTTCAGGAAACGACCCAGCAAGTTCCCAATCGCCATTAATGCATTTTTGTTTCATGGGTTTAATGGTAAACTTGGAAGCAGAACCCATACATGTCGAATACCAAAGAAATCCTATGTTGGGTCAAAATTGAGTCTCCATCGCTTAAGCATCACACTACCCCCTTCATAATCCCAAAACTGATTGAGAGTGAGCTCCGCATCCTCTAGATTCTTGAAGATCAACCCGAGTCATCCTACTGAGAGAGTCAGGTACTCCGGCGAATACCCAAAAATGGGTTGCCAAGCCTTCTTCATCCAGTCAGTGAATGAGAGACTGCACTTCACCTTGTACGCGAATCTACCTACAAGAGCACACATAGAGAGCTGGCACGTTTCTTCCAGCCCCACATCCATTCCAATAACTAGACGCCTTCGAACCCGCTTCGGCGTCCAAGCACTGGTTGGTTTCCTATACCTTAGCCTTGGTTTTGTCGTAGATACTCCAGAAACCTCTACCTTCTTACCATCGGCTAATGAATGAGGTTTCGCACTACTGATGCCCAATGTTGGTTTTATGATACAACCTTCCGACTCCTCGCCTCCTTGCCTCTGTTTCTGTTCACCAGGCACCGTCGTCACCTTAGATGACCCCTCCTGAGTCTTACTAGTAGAAATATCATGACCCTGGGGCTTAGAAAAAAACTGTGGCGATAGATCCTGATTCGTCTTCTTGGAATTCAATAACTCCTGAGGCTGAAAAGTTCCCTTCTTTAATTTACAAAGTTCATCCACTATTTTGAAGAGGCCTTCCTTATCCCAACCCTCCTCGTTCGACGAGCCCGGGAATGTGCTGCCTTTGTTTGCCATATTGCTCTCCTTACTACCCTAAAAACAGTCCCCTGACAACTCTGAACACCAATTGTTCGATAACTGTGGGACCAGGAATCCCGTGCTTTCTCCTGTTAAGGTTTTAAAACTATAAAAGAATGTCAGCAGTAACTCCACTGACTAAGAATCCGACAAGGAACAGTAGGTGTCTACTCCTAGTTAGAAAACAAGGACTCGGGAAGCTTCTAAACTTTCTAACCAATCTGCTATCCACTAAAAAACTCTTGAATCTCAACTCCTCAGTCCTTTGAATGGGAGCAGAAATCCTATGACGAAAACCCCCAAAACCAATTACTGTAAATAACAACCTACCATGATTAACTACCATCCAATGTTTAATCTACTTCTATAAAAGGTAGCCCGCCCAAACACCAATTCAAAAAATCAAAGCTCCTTATCGTTGGTTCCCCAATAACATATATGATTTCAGTGATTCCCCACTTACACCTATAAATATATCAAAACAAATTTATAAACAAAATTATAAAATTCTCCAACTTTATTAACTTAATAAAATTTAATTATACAACTTTATCGGGCAACATACTCAATTTGTAACTTATTGAATGAATTCTCTGTTGTAGATTGGAGACAAACTTTGGAAGATACTTATATTAATTATTATTTTTTGTCTTATATGTTACCATGAGTCACTTTCATGTATTTTCATACACGGCGCTTTGAATTTAGGAATACTTTTATTTTAAAATAATAAACTTAGTGTACCTATATAAAGGACAAGACTAGGTGGTTTAGAAAAGAATCATCACCCATCTATCGAGGATGGGCTCAAATGTAACTTTGATGGTGAGCTTTTTTTTTTAAGCGTTAATTGTGATAATGATGATGACGACGACGGAGGACAATAATTTATATATATATATATATATATATATATATATATATATATATATATATATGAATGAGGAAGAAGAGGAGGAATATAATAAAGATGATAAAGTTTTATAATTAAGTGAACCATTCTTAATATAATTAAACTTTGATGATCATATTTAGCATTATTTTTTATTTCTATTATTATTTATTATTTATGAATATTAGTTGACCAACTAGATCACATTAATAATGGTTGAATAAATGAATCATATTTGAAAGTCCATTAAATTTTCATATAAATATAAATATAAATAAATTATATTCAATAT
>JASDQU010104264.1:47609-63109 GCA_032191745.1 Picea mariana
GGAAAAGGAATATAATAAAAATGATAGAAGTCTCATAATTGAGTGAACCATGTTTAATATAATCAAACTTTGGTTGATCATATTTAGCATTATTTTTTATTTCTATTATTATTTATCATATATTATTTATGAATAGTGGTTGATTAATTTTTGATCACATTAATAATGGTTAAATAATATAAATGAATTATATTTGAAAATCAATTAAATTTTTATATAAATATAAATAAATTATATTCAACATTAAGTACTTTAAATTATCTTATTAAGTAGCTAAACATTTGTGTCAATGATTGTGAAGATGTTTTAAAATAAATTCTTAAATAAGAATAGTGATATAATCAATTGCCAATTTATTTCATATTAAGTTATTAAATTAAGTTTAAAATTAGATATATAATTTTTTTAGATATTTAAATGGTTGTTTTATTGAAAAGAAGATTAAGTATATTAATTTTTTTTGTGAAGATGTTTTAAAAGAAATTTCTAAAACATTCTTATAGTGATATAATCAAATGTGAATTTATTTCATATTAAATTATTAAATTAAATTTAAAATTAGATATATGATTTTTTTTAGATATTTAAATAGTTGTTTTATTGAAAAGAATGTTAAATGTTTATTTATTTTTTAGTGTTTTTTGATTTGCCATCATTTTAAGTTGGCCAAACAATTTTTGTCAAAATTACAATTTTGGATTAATGGAATTTTTTTAAATGCAAAATTGGATTTAACACCATTGAATACCCCTACCACAACAAGATTGTGCAAGATTGTGTAATGTTAACATTTGATATTTGTAATTCTATTAATTGAAAATGATTCATACTGGATTTCAAGTCATAAATATCGATTTCCCTTTTTGTTATTTTGAGTAAAAAAACCATTACATAACATATTTACATTACAACTTTTATTAAGAATCAAATTCGGATAAAAGAATAAAGAATATCTAGTATTTATTTTTTGTAAAAATCACATAAAATAATGCAACAAAAACATTAACTTAAAAAATCTATTTTTAAAAAATAATGGCATACTTATTGCTTTTGATTCACTATTGCAAAAATGACTTGCAAAAATGACCATTGGTGGTAGACAAAAAAAACAATACCCTAACTTTATTGGTGATGATAAAAAAGACTCGATACATTGTCTTCAATAATAAACTTTAAAACACACACACACACACACACACACACACATATTTAAAATTACCTCTATTGAAATGTTTTCACAAAACCCTTTATATTATTAAAATAATCAAAGCAACATGATTATTTTCATAGATAATATTGGCTCGTTAAAACAAATGCCTCTCTATTAACTTTATCACTATCACTGATAAGCATCTAGCTAACTTGGAAAACAAAATATGAGCTAACTCCATAAATTTTTTAGAGTCAACAATGTTCTCATTTTGAGGATAATTGTTGCCCTTCAATGTTATTGAGAATTTTCTAATAAAGTCCATGAGACCTTCCAAACACGTCAAAGCCACACAAACAAGTCTTTTATCACGTCATTCGATTAGAGCAACCACATCTACAATAAAATTTTCTACTCGGCTTAAATATTGTCATGTGGTCATGTTTAAACATTAGAAATAACTCACAATAGTTCCATTACACTAAAAACAATTTGACATATTATACCCGTATTTTCTTATTTTTCTTATATGGAATGAAAACAAAATATTCAAAGTAGATGATGATGACAATAACAATGACAATAATAACAACAACAACGTCCAAGCCAAACACCAAATTGGTGTATGAGACTCCCATACTTGTGGGATAAGGGACCCTCTATGGGCATCGATTTGATTGCTAAATTCTACGGAGGTATACATACCCTACCCCCCTCTGGATTTGAACTTTGTATTTATTGTTAGAATTCACATGTACACTACAAAAGTAAACAAACAGATCTATATTAGGAGTCAACGATGTCTCAAGATACCATTATAACATTTAAGTATCTAGAATATACTTGATGTATATTCATCACAATTCACGATATTATCATTTTTCATATATTAACTCACCACATAAGATTATATATTTATACTTAAGTATCTAACATATTTCCCCCAAATTAGGGTTGATCTCATCAATCTTGATCAATTAAGGCAGTTCTAGTTGATTAGTCAACCATGGTTCTTCCATCTATTGGAGCCCAGTTGAATTGTGCCTAGCCAATCCTAATTGACTTGGTCATAGCCACTCAATCAATAAGTTGACTAATGCACTTCAATTTGGATTTACACATTCCAACATCCCCCCTTAAATACAACATGGAGGATTAGGAGGTGGCCTTAGCACAATACCTACTATAGTGACAACTTCCTAAAACCCAAGCATAGATTGAAATTAAAAAGAATTACTTCCATCGATGACTTTGTAAAAATATCATCTATTTGATCATTTATCCTACAATAAACAAGAGATACTATATTCTCCTATACCAAGTGCATGAGGTAGTGGGCATGAATCTCGACATGCTTCATTTTGTTATGCGCAATAGGGTTATGAGCCACCTTTTTTGCACTTTGATTATCACAATACACTACAATCGATTCATTGTGAGGAAATCCCAACTCACCCATTAGATTGTGAATCCATACAACCTCAGTTTTAACATTCACTGCACCCATGTACTCATCTTTAGTGAATAATATGAGACAACATGTTTCTCCTTTGTTATAGCAATTTTTGCCACACTCCATGCATTTTGCTTTGATGGCCTTCCCTTTCCCTTTGCAAACTCAAGTTTCCCCTTTTTGTTCATTCCAGAGTAAAAAATTCAATTTTTTGTACATATACATGAGCCACAGTTAAACAACTCGTGTATACACAAGTTTCTCCATTACAACTTGCGTATATCGAGTTTTGTGCTCAAAAATTAAAAAATATGTCGGGTTTCCATGCCATGTCACGAGATCCATGATCCTTGACCTTCCATATACTGGAAATGCTCCAACTCGACCCTTCAATTCCATTTGAAGGCTATAAATTGAGCCATATACAAGCCTTGAAGATGGATCATTGAGAGCAAAGACACTCTGGAGAAATTTCACTTCATATTGAGTCTGCATCTCTTTGTCCTTGAAAGTCTGAACTTCTTGTGTTCAGCCCCAAAGCTCTTCCTATATTGAGAAGGAGAAACTCAATTAGTCTTACTACTTGTGAGCTTGCCTTTGTGGAGGATTGAAGTGGTGAAGGCTCAGCTGGAGGGAACTAGTTTCTCAATTTCGATATGTTTTATTACCGAAGTTTGTCACCAATGTACTTCTATTGATTACATTAATATAAATACTCTTTTGTCATCCAGATTATATGTCGCAAATATTTGTATCACTTTCCATGGGTATATTTGTTATACATGTTAATGGATTATGCTAGTTTATATGATAATTTTCTATATAATTTCTATATGCTTGTGTATCTTGGATGTTGAGGACAAGTTGAAGGCATAAATCTTTCAATTGTGAGCTCAACTTTGGTCTTCTTTGGACGTCCGAACGAGGTAGGCTTCTAGCCTTCTCTTGTTAGCATTTCTATTTTTCTAGCATACTTGAGACTATAGTTGATTTATGGGTGTCGTTCCTTCTGTTGTGGTTTTCCCCTAGCCATAGAAAGATTTTCCTCGTAACAAAATTGGCGACTCCACTAGGGAGATCTCCCTTTTTGGGTATTAGGTGATTTTTCTCCTTTGTTACTCTCTATTTCCCTGAGTTTTGTGTCACATGTTGCTTGACATCCTTTATTTTGCTTTGTATCTGAATTTCTTGGTCTAAACCTTGCCCAGGCAGTGTCTTCTTTGGCATATGCGGGCTATCTGTATTTAGGGTGCATTCATATGCCTCTGTTCCTTGAACAGTCACATACACTATCTTCTGAGCCTTTTGGTTGAGTTTATTTTTTGATGGGTGCGTTTTGTTGGTTGCTAAGACTTCTTGGGTCCCTATCTTGACTGTTGAGTACCTACAGAGTGATAGGAAGTTGCGTTATTGGTGAATCTTTTGGGCGAACTCATTTCTTGTCATTTTTCTCATTTGTTGTCCTTACATTCTTGTCTGGGTAGTTGCTTCTTAGTTTCCTACTTGGCTTGTCTCTTTGTGCTTGCAGTAGGGTCTACCTGAGAAGTTGTTTATTCAGTCCTTGCATTTTCATTACATTATATTGAAAATACAAAACATATTTTTCTTTTTTGCATTTTATTTAGAGCATTTGCACTTTTTTTTGCATTACAATAGTTTTGACATGTTAGGAAAGATTGCACTTCATTGAAATTGTAGAGATTGCATCCTGAGAACAACATTTAGAAGCATACTATCTCTTTGAAAATCAAGACTAGTACTTAGCAGTGTTTTTATATTTTCTTATTTTTATATATGTTGAGTCATTATACCATCAGTTTCATGATCACACCTCTTGAGTAAACAGAAGCCATAAAAATTAACGTCGAATAATTAAAAGTGATTAGAAACGATTTTATTTTTCAGGGGTACACAAACAAGCTTAGGATATAGAGCCTTGGAATAGGATTTTGTGAGTAAACTTCTCGAAGGCTATAAAACTCAATGTATGTATCTAACTAGGGAGTGGTGAAGCCCATTGTGTAATTAATGTCCTCGGGAGGCTCTGCTCACACTAGATTTAAGCATGAGGTCACACAAAGGTGGTTATAGAGATATCCATCTAATACCTTCCTAGCGTCAGATATATTTCTGGGGTTCTATTTGTATTTGGGGGTTTTTCTAGTGCCTTTACCTCCTTGAGAGGCGATGCTTTTGAGATTTTGGGCTTTGCTACCCTTCCCATATGATGGAACGGACCTGCGAATGTTCGCCTGAGCATTGGTTATATCATGGTGAATTTAGTTGCTTGAACTAGGTATCCACATAGGTTGCTTGCATGGCTTATTCTGCAGGTAACCTGAGTCAGATATGGATCAAACAACACACATACTTTATGGAGGATTTTCTCTCTTGATGAATCTAACCGAACGTGTTGTGAAGCCTACGAGGGTCCTTATAAATGATTATGTTACCTCCACTCTATTTCTTGGGAGTCTCATCCCCTCTTGGGAGAGGCATACCTTCTTTAGTTTGGGAGGTCCCTTCATCCATCATATCTTGTTTGTGTGCATTGGCCTTTAGCTTTATTTAGGAGTGTGCTCTTTCTTTATTAGTTGGCCTTAGGATTTTGTATTGCATCACGATTTTTGAGTCATCGTGGAGCAATACCAACCTCCCCACTGGTCTTGTCGTCTTTTGAATCAATAACCACGGTTTGGTCCTTTACCAAAGCCACCTTTTAAAAGGTGTAGAATTATAAACATGGTACATATATCTCCACCACCCATACTTGCGATCGTCCTACCATGAGTATTGAGTTGGATATGAATGTATCCATAAGCCCTTTGACTCCAACCTCTGATATGGTTAGTGGAGTCCCCTCAACTCCTACATCATCGATGGTTTGGATTCTGATGAATCCCTCGCTTAATAATACCCAACCCGTGGTCTCTGCTCAACCCATGGGAGCGAATCCTTTTGTATTTGTGGGTGGTACACCTAATAATAGTACTCAATCAATTCCTTGGGCCTCTAATCCTCTCTCTTTTGGTATGCCAGACATGAATTCACACTTGTCATCCTCCGTTTCAACGTCTCATGTGAATCCTAGTTTTGGGTTTGGGGGCATGATGCCTCCTCATACTCCTTTCTCGTTTGGTGGGGGTCATATCCCTCATCGAACTCCCACTGTAGGAGTTTGGAATCCTCCTTCCTCAGGACACAATCCTAGCTACAATGTTCCAGGTTGGAGTGCTCAAATGGGTGGTCAGTTTACTTCTTATATTTCATTCATCATTCCTTCTTCCACAACATCGATTCCTATGAATGCTTTTCTTATGGAGAACCCTCCTCTAACCTATGGTGTTTCATCAGAGGGGAGTCAATTTTATGGCATGGGAAATCCCCTGCACAGATTTCCTTTGTCTGGGGGAAACATATATCCTCACATGAGTAACCCTTATCATGTCGCTTTCTCCTCTTAAGAGACTTCCTCTGGGATGATTCCCTTACAACCTTTTATGATTAAATTGGGAGGAGGATACTATCCTACCGGATAGGGCCATGGTCTATACCAAAACCTTGGATGGACCGCGATCTCTCAAAACCAACCTTTCCTGAGAGCTTGGGATCAAACACTGCAACCTCGACTCCCTTTTATGGCCACGTTAAATTTTCCAGACTTGTCAAAATTGATGAATGGCCTAGTGTGTCATGATCCATCATGGACCCCCATCCCTACCAATCTTCCCTCCAACATTCCAAATTTTGAGGGTAGGACTGGTGAGGATCGTGGTGATCATGTGACTACTTTCAGCTATGGTGCTCGTCTAACTCCCTTCATGATGATTATTTTCATTTGAGACTATTTCAACGCACCCTTACGAGGGTTGCCTTGAGCTGGTACATCGAGATACCTAGGGGAACTTATGAAACATTCAATGAGATGGTCTTGGTTTTCCTCAACCACTTCCAATTTTCGGTTCATTACGATGTCGACATAGAACTTTTCTCAACTTTTCGTCAAGATAAGGCCACCCACATCTCCGACCATATTCAAGAGTGGCATAGACGGAAGAGGTTGATTAAATCTTACATTCCTCCATATTTTTTGTTGGAATGGTTCCTCAAATCCTTATTTCCTTACATTTCGAAGGATGTTTCTACATCTGGAGTGACTTCTGAGAAAGAGATCATCTTCAAATCCCAACATTTGGATCTCATATATTCTCAATATGGGATGCTCTACAAAATTATCCATGATTTGTCGTGGTAAAATTACGATCCTAGAAAAAATCTTGGGCCTCATGTCGACGACATCATAGGTTCCACAAGTGCCAAGACTGCAGACCAAGTGATGAAACAGCTGAAATATTTGTCTCTTAACCTATCTGCAACAGGAAAAGCTACAAATTCATCCTCAACCACCTAGTCGACAGATGTGCATTTTGTACAATCGACTAACCCAAATGGTAGCCAAAAACCTGGAGGGAACAAGAAGAAAGGTCATGGTAATAATTGTAAAGGTGGGAATAATAATAATAATAATAAATGCAAGGATGACAATAATAATGATAAACCTAATAATAATGCCGATGAGGGCAAGAAAGAAAAGAGGAAGGTGAATTTTCCTTGTAAAATTTGTAAATATGATCACCTTACCCACTTGTGCCCCAAAATTGAGGAAGCCTCGATGGTCATAGCGCAACAACCTGTTGTGTTGATTAACTCATTTCCACATAACCAAAATATGACCTCGAGAGCCACCAACACTGGAAATGCATTGAGTGGAAGTCAAAATACCTCGGCACATGATGGTGGACATCTATTCATCAATATGGTTAAATTTGAGGTTAGTGTAGGCACTCAAACTCACAATTACGGTTCTTCGCAACCTGTTGTAGGTCTAGAGCCTCCTCCTCTGGAAACACCTTTGCATATTGATAAGCTAGAACCTCTTCCTTGTATTCTGAAAGGAGTCCTTAAGTGCTCTTCCCACAATCCTAATTCCAGAGCCGCCCAAAATTACTCGATTGTTGAGGATTTGGGCCAAACACCATGCGTGATGTCGGCTTTGGAGGTGCTCCAGATGTGTGCTACATAGAGGAATGCCTTGTTATATGCTTTAGGAGCTCTAGACCAAAGTGGCTCAAAGGTTATCAGGTACGATATTGCGGATGTCAAGCCTGGCCTTTCATATCTATGTGGATGGTTTGAATATCACCATCAAGCATACTGTCATTGATGAATTTGCTTCAACATCCATAATGTCTCTATCTTGTTGGAAAGTCGTTGGAAATCCATTGGCTCTCCTCCACTTTCCAAATCCATGACCATGTTAATTACATTCGATGGATGTTCTTTCAGACCCCATGGTATCCTTCCCTCTTTCCAGGTCCAGTTAGGTGTCAATACCGTGGAGGTCAAGGTGGTTGATGCACCTCTCGACTACAATATTTTACTAGGGCGTAATTGGACTTACGTTATGACAACCATTGTGTCGTCAATTTTTTGTATTTTATGCTTTCCTCATGAAGGTAATATTGTGATGATCAACCAATTATCCTTTGTGCATCCTAGCCCTTCTACATTAGTGGGACCTTCGGTCCCCATTATCGATAATTCTCAACAGGAAACTAAGAACGTTGGTGTCAGAATGTATTCCCCCTTGATGGGAACTTTTAATTTCTCAACACCAATCTCATACATTAATGCCATCTCTGGAGATTCTTCATCATCATTGAGTTCGATTCCTTCCTGTACTTCATATATTAATGATCCATGGACCCTACCTTCTCCGGCTATGTCATATGAAGGTTATTCACACATTGAGATGGAAATTTTGTTATCCATAGTAGATTGCGTATCAGGCTATACAAGAAGCTACTGTAGACCTGGATCCTCCCTCCTCACAGATGAAAGAGGTGGATCCTGTCTTAGAGCCCATATGGGTTGCACACTGATCTAGTTTTAATTACTGCCTCGATGATACTTTACCCTCGGATGAAGCCATCTTAGAGGCCATGTTTGGTCCTAATAGGCCTTGGGATGATATTCATCATAGATCTTATTTTTCCCCATAAATTTAATGGATTGAACAAGATGAGTTTTGGTCCACATTGAGTGAGTTGGTGTTATGAGGAAAATCTCTATGGCTAGGGGAAAACCACATTATATGGAATGACACCCATAAATAAACTCTAATCTCAAATATGTTATATAAATGAAATGCTAACAAGAGAGGGCTAGGAGCCTACCTCATCCAGACGTTCGAAGAACACCATCGTTGAGCACACGACCCAAATATTTATACCTGCAACTTGTCCTCAACAACCAAGATACACAAGCATGTGTTGATGATATATAATGTTAGCATATAAATTAGAATAATAAATTAACATACAAAACAAATACACCCATGGAAGTAATTCATATATTTGCAAGATATCAATTGGATGTGAAAAGAGTATTTCTATTAATGTAATCAATATAAGAACATAGGTGACAAACTTCTGTAACGACACATATCGAAACTGAGAAACTAAGTCCCTCTAGCTGGGCCTCCACAACTTCAATCCTCTACAAATACAAGCTCACATGTAGGAGTCAATGGGGTTCTCCATCACATGATAGGAAGAGCTCGTGGGATGAACACAAGAAGTTTAGTCTTTTAAGGAAAAAGGGATGGAGAATCAATATGTAGTGAAATTTCTCCAGAGTATGTTTTCTGTCAATGATGTGTTGAATGTCCTCAAGGATTGGATATAAATCAATTTAAAGCCTCTGAATGGAATTGAAGGGTCGAATCAGATAATTTCTATTATATGGAAGGTCAAGGATCATGGATCACATGACATGATATGGAAACCTGACATACTTTTTAATTTTTGAGCACCAAACCCGATGTATGTGGGATGTAGTGGAGAAACTTGCATACACAAGAGTTGTCTAACTGGTGGGTTGCATATATGGAAAAAATATTTACTTTTAGCTCTGGAGTGAAAAAAAAGGGGAATTTAATTCTGTAAAGGGAAATGGAAGGCCATCCAAGCAAAGTGCATGGAGTGAGGAAAAATTTTCTATAACAAATGCCCCCTAATGTGTGAGGTCATAGGAGTATCTACGATGGTCGAAATATATTATAATTCCTAGAAGTGGAGTAATGAAGACTCAACTGGAAGTACTAGTTACTCATGAGAATATTACAATTCATAATGACTTTGTACACATGGCTACGAATCTGAATTACATTGCAGATCCATGTGGATATATATCAAATAGTTGTTCATACAATGGAGTACAATCTGATCTTCCATGATCACTAAAGTCATCTAGGTACTGGTCCCATGAAATACAACAACATGTATGGGGTGTTGCTACTGTAAGTTGGAGGTATTCTACACTATCTGTCGAAGGTACAAGTCTACATTATGTGAATAGAGGATTTGAAGTAGAACATAATGAGACTTCATTTGATTACCAGTCATTAAGGTATATCTTTAACAAACATGAGACAACCCATTGATAATGAAAGTAGGTGTCAAGGCACCAAGTACATTCCACAAGTGCGAATAAGGGTGTTGAGGTCGAACACTTGAAGAATCCATCGATCAGGAGACATTGATTTATTCCTAACTATCAATGGCAGGAGAACTTGCCACTGATGACTGCAAGCCTCTAGGTACTCATAGGACTCTAGGTCTCGTTTCTAGAATAGATGAATTGAAGTCGATGGAAGGAGACCCGCTGAAAGGAGAGCATTAAGGCATCTCTCATCATCCATCATGAGGTACAAAGAAATATCTTGATCATTAGGAGGATCTTGGACGAATAGGATGTTCACGAACCAACGACCATGTGCATATCTTGCATGCACCAGATGCAAGTAGTGAATGAAAGAGACCCTATGAATAGCAATCAATAAGGGGAAAATGATGAAAATGGAGAGGAAACCATAAATAGGGATAATGGAATCCAAGACACTGCATGAATCCCAATGTGTGAATATATTTCTTTCCGTCAAACACAAGGGAAACCCCCCAGTCAACGACCAATGAGGAAATGTCATCTGTTGGGTTCAAGTTTACCTACCAATGATGAAAGTAGGCACATAGTGCAAGGTAGGACAACAAATTCATGTGATTCTGAGATACACTGAGGGTATGGATGACATGCAAAGTCAAGAGTTCCGAGGAATGACCGACACAGGCTTTAAAATTCCTTTGAAGAAGAGCATGAGACATATGGATAACTCAGGAAACATAGACTTAACATTGATCATTGAAAAATGATTGCGATGTAGGAGGCATCATCAAAATATCCATAGGGACCAAAAGAATAATCGGTTAGAGAATTAAACTCTAAGTAATGGGCTCAACTTCCTACGGTCATGCTAAACCCAAAACTTGGATGAAAATGGAATCAAGAGTTTGTGCTCTTTTCAAAGGCGACACAATTGCTACTGATAAGAGATAATATTCTTTTCTCGTCCGTCTTTTTTTGTTTTTTCATAGTCAAATAAATTCTATGATATAGGAGGGGAACTGAGTGTCGCGAATAAGAAAATAGTTCCAAGCAATGGAACATACCTATTCTCAATGCAAGGGAATGAATGCGGGGCATGGACACCCAAAGGGATGTTTCCTCTACCGGTAAAGGGTGTCAATCTACAAAGGAAATATGGAAGGCATTGCTTGGCTAGTGATGAGAATTAATAAGGCAAGAGGATTATAATGAGAAAGCGGGAGCCGACAATAGGCTCAACAATTAAAGATGGATAAGGGAATGCAAGTACAACTTAACTCACAAATGTCCTTTTTCGTAGATTTAGTTCTCTAGGCTCAAAAAAGTATAAAATAATACCCAGGAGAACTCTTCTAGACAATGGCGACTAGAGTATTCCTTTTTCATAAGTAGTCTACTTGGTTTGGAAAAGGATTAAACTTATACCAAATAGACGTCCTTTCAAAACCATTTAACGAGTGTGAAAGAGACAAGTTCACTCGACAATCTTTTCATTTTTTCAAGAGTCGGAAAAGAGCTTAACCAAAACTCGGGGGGAGTCCCATAGGTAGTAGTCAGAATGATATTGAGTAAGAAAAATGGGGTTCAAACACAAAGCCATATAGGGACTATAAGGAACTCTTGGTCCTATGGAATAACGTCTGCATGGGCACTGCTATAGAACAATTTGTAGGTTGGGAAAAGACTGACCCAACCACAAAAATCAAGTGATACAATTTGGGAATCCTACACCCAATGTCACCTCGATGTAGGTCCCTCACTTCAAGGGTGACTAGGTCACTCTAAGGAGGCGATATTGATAACTCTAGGGGGAATGAGATGGGGATGGATAGAGATGGAAGTGGAGCCCCTATAGCTCAAGTCTAAATGGAGTGAGATGTGAAGGGACATGCCTTATAGATCAAACAAAATTTTCCCCAAATATGTGATACTTCTCCAGATGATTGTACCTGCCCGAGACACAGGAAAATCCAACTTGAAATGATATATGTTAGTATGGATCAACATGTTCAGCTATTTTTCCCTAATTTGCAGAAGTAGATGACAGTTTATATCAACAAGTAAGAAATTCAAATCACCATGTAAAGCATAAGATCAATCAACAAATATTATCGATGAATTAGGAAATCAATTATGACTGAAAAATGGCACTTTGAGGCTGAATAAATCAATCTTTTATAACATGTGTTTTCTGCAGAAAATTGCAGCCTTATGGCTGTAGAATTCAATGGTATGCAACATAAAAATTAACCATAAAAATATGCCAACAATTAATCCAAAAGATGCGCTCTAGTTAGTAGAGTTAGTGAGCAAAGTTTAAGACCTAGTCTAGGGTTAGTTTAGGAGTTAAGAGAGAGTTAGTATCTAGGGTTATGAAACCCTAATGGATGTAGGTTAACGTTTGTAACAACAATTTTAGTAGTGGGAGAGGGGGGACTCCCTAGTAGGGGAAGAGTTCTCTCAATGTGGCAAACCAACTCCAATAAAGAGATATTTCAAAAGACAAAAAATCACGTTTCCCAAGCCAATGATTTTATATATCCAATGAAAAAAATAAATGACTAATGCCTTTAAACATTGGGTTAATGGAGTCAAGTAAATGAACTAGAGATGCTACTTCCTTGGGGGTGTAAATTCTGTTACTTCCCAAGGCAATTATCTCTAGTTAGGGTTTGAGAATGAGGGGTGTAAATCCTCTTACTTCCTCAAACAAATCCTTGCAACATCAATGAAATTCAAGCAATAAATGATGAAGACTAGAGTGAGGGTGTAAATGCTCTTACTTCCCACTTAGGTCCTAGCACAACAATCCTTGACTTGAAAAAATGATATCATAAGAGTAAAATACCATATACCAAAATCAAGAAAGATGCTAAGACAATCCACCATAAAAGATAGAAATCATTCATCCAAGGCTAGAGCCTCACTCCTCCATCAACCATTCACAAGAGATAGCCATAAAAAAGTGCATAAGAGACAAATATTCCAAGTGCAGCGAAAATTTCAGATCAAGAGTCTCTCACAAGAGGGAGAGTTATGTCCAAATGAGATCTTATGATCTCTTATTTATACAAAATGTCACCAAGGTGAATTGTCAATATATTAAGGGGTAAACCACAAGAATAGGGGTAAACAACCCTAATCTTTCCCCCTTTAACAAAGTAATATTAAACAATTCATTTAAAGTTTCACTTTTGAACAAATAAAACCCTAATTTTACATGGACTTCACCCCTTTAGGGGATGTTTTTCCACTTGGGACAAGTCGTTGTTGTTGGAGAAGCTATGGTAGGCCTCCAAAGTCCACATGTCAAGAATATATGCAATCTCCTCATGGAAAAGGTCTCACCATCCTCAAAAGGTCCATGTGTCAATGTGTGGAAACACCACCACCAAACCCTAGCCCCTAAGTATGACGTCAAGCTTAAAAAGAAGACGTTTTTCTCCTCCTGAACAAATCGTTTGGCATGTGAGGGCTGGGATAGGTCTTCCACATCATCTTCTAGGTCTTCAATTCTTCATCTCCATGATCCAGCACGTGGACCCTTGGCATCCAACCTGTGGGCTTGCAGCCCCATGGAAGCCCAATCTAGGATTGTTCTCCCAAAACTTTCCACCAACTAGGTCCTGCAAAGACAAATGAGCATGCCCTCCAAGGATCTCAAGTCATAAAATCATGATAAGTGAATCCAATCAATAAATGAACCACCTAAGCATGTGCATCAAAGATCACTATATCAAGCAATTAATTTCTCAAAGACACTATGCGACTTGTCAAGCTTGAATATGGGAGGTTTAACGAGGTGTCCTATTGGGTAGATCTTGCCCTAGGTCAAGGAGAGTTTCCAAGAGATCCCTCTCTAAGCCATGTAAAGTGGATGAAGTGGTTGGGGTCAACAATCAATGGGTATAGTGATCATGACATACAAGGGGTCGTAGTGTATCCTTCATGGGTTCCTTTGTAGAGGGTTCTGTGGTACCTTCATCCGCAATGAATTTTTTCCAAGCCCATTAATTTCCATTCTTTTATTCTTTCATAATTTTAAGTAGATGTTGAAGGTCACTGCCCTGGAATGGTGACTAGATAATGGCAATGTCACCCACAAACACCTAGTGGAAATGAGAAGGTTGGGTCATGATGAGAACCCCTTTCTCTCAGCCATGCAACTGAGAGCCATTATCTTGGTTTGGTGACCAGACGATGAAAATGTCATACCACTAGATATTCATGGACGTGATAGGTCATCTTGTGATGAGACCTCCCATCCTTCAACTAAAATTTTAAGCACTCTTTATTATATTGTGGGCTCCCTTTACTCAAAGATAAGTGTTTCACTTCTTTATTGGGTTATTCTTGGGTGAAGCATCTAGAAGGTTTATACAAGGATTTTATCTTTTACCAAACATCAATCCCTCTGGGCCTTCAGCCCCTTCTTCCCATAGAATAAGGGACAACCCATTTTTGGGTCAATACACCCTAAAATCCCAAGATATAAGGAAATGGAGGGGAATAATGATGGAAAGTGGTAAGTATGGTCGAGAATGATACAATGGCTCTTTAAGGGAGTTCCTAGTAGCAAACCCATCCCCAAGGAAAACCACTTACTAGGGCACATTGTCAACCACCAAGGTGAAGCAGGGAAAAAGGCATAATATCCAAGCATATATCATGAAATCTAGAGAAATATAAATGCAACATACTCAAATGGATTAAATATTGAAATGATACTCACCATAATACTCACTTGTACCTCATGGAGCAAGGCCCACTGCGTTCCAAAAGCCAGCTGATGTGGTGGATGCCATTTGGAAATGTGTGACCATCTGTGGTGGTGAGAGGGGTTTCCAACTGTGCAAAAGGGTACTGTTGTCCATATAGTCTTCTCGACAGTCCATATCTGAAACCTGAGGGCCTCAAGACATAATATCCTTAGTTATCCACAAAATGGGGATAACATCTGTGTAATATTCTAGATATAAAAAAGGATACAGAACATAAATAAATAGCTAGAAATTGCATATGAACAACAATATAACCAGAACCACACCACAATAATACCAAAATGATACCAGAATAATACCAGAAAGAGAACTTTGATTACTGAGAGCAATGTTCACTTTACTCTTCGAGGGGGAAACCTCCAGCAGATCAGAGCTCTATTACAATAACATCCAAGAAAAAAGTTATCATACCCTCGACTCCTATTTATACTAAATATGTATATCAAAAGAACCATATAGAGGAAGATCCTTCTAGAAGCAAAAGCTTCTATTAGGTCTTCTTACATTTGACTTATTCTTCCTTATTTCTAGGCCTTATCAATATTCACCTTTACTACATGGAAATATATTATTCTACCTACGTGATGGGTTAGGTCTGTCACATATCCACTAC
>JASDQU010104264.1:98576-128559 GCA_032191745.1 Picea mariana
ACGTCCAATTCCAAGCCTCGCGTCTCCTATTCAATTTTGGTGACGGGAATCGAACCGTGGTCGCCACACTGAATGACATAGGGTACGAGGTTAATGGGGACATTGTGGATGACGGTATGCGTATCGGGTATTGATTTGATCTAAAATAATGTACTAAATACTTTGTATTAGCGGACACTTAACTTCGAAAAATAACGTAATTGATCATTTAATTCTATTCTTTCTATGTATGCACGAGTATCATTGATGTCATCTCAGAGCAATACATTTAAGAGTATATAGCTTTCCAATATCATTGCAATGAAAAAGATCCATTTTAACCTTAGTGTGTTTAAACTTTTTTAAGAGCCTAAAATATGAGTAGAAATTTGTATCTTAAGGGAGTTGACTCTTCAAGGCCCACGATAAATCTAGAGTTGCTTCATAATGCATTATTATATAAAATGTCATTTATTGATATATTTTATGGGTAGGAAAATTAGAGGAATTAGTTTCATGAGTCCATTTTAATGGTAAGTTTGAGATTTGGGGTATAGAACTATTTTGAGGTATTAAACAATGTTTTTAGGGTCAATTTTGCAAGCACAACTTCCAACCTGTGGACATTATTGTACACACTAAGAGATTTTCAATGATGTGAACATCAACTCAATTGAATTTCGTATGCAGAAGTTCTATCTCCCACAAGTTGACCTACCTTGTGCACCACTAGGGTATCAAGTGGATGCCATGTAAACCTCAATTAATCACATGTAGGGCTAGTCATGTGTGAACTTTCAAGAAGATTCTAGAAAGTCCAAAACCCTAACAGTAATGGAAGGTTGAGGCATGCAAAAACTCTAAACCTGCATGGTTATCAAACTATGTTAAAAGCTAGGACGCTAGGAAAGGGGATTCCATTGTTTCAATGTTGTACGTATTTCTTAGTTGAGCAGAGCATTTAGGAGTGAGATTTGAACAAAGGAGGAAGAAGATTTTTTAGTATCCATTCAAGCAATAGAGTGATAGTCAACTCCATAGTGAGTGCCACGTTTTTTGTATTTGCACTTTCATGACCGAAGAAAAAAGAGTAGAGCATAGGCCTCACCTTCTAGCTCTTTTTTTCCCCATATCAGGTTTCCCAAGTCACATCTTGTGTTCATTTGTATGATTTGTGTGTTCATTTGTTTGTTTTTTMATTTCCAAATTTTAGTGATTTTCATAAATTTGAGCAACAAGCTAGAGATAATAAATATGAGATGTAACGAAATAAACCTACATAACAAAAGATTTCAGARTATTTCAGAATAATACAAGATATGTTGTGACATATTGTTCTAGTGGAATATCTATGACAATTTTAAGATCATATTGGTATTAGAGTAGTTTTGTTTAGGTTATTTGTGGGAAGTTGCAGGATCTAGGAATTGGTTTATGAATGAAGTCATGGAACTATAGTGATAGAGGATGAGTTCAGTTACAACAACCCTTGTAATGCGACAAAAGAAAGATTTGTAAGGCTAGAAAAACAAGTTGTTGATATCTCTTGCAACATGGCCCTTGTTATGGCATCTCTAGCAAATAAGTTCAGAACTTTCGAGGAGGATGGTGGATTTAACTCAAAAGTTGTATGAAATAAGAAACTTGAAGATAATGAAGACCCAAAAAAGGAGTTGCAAAAAGAGCCCAAGAAAGAAAAATGAAGTTCTAATGTCATCACTCTTTCACAACCTCTATTTAAAATGGAAATAAAAGTGGACATCAAACCCTATTAAGGTGAGACTGATGTTGTTAAGTTGAATCATTGGTTGCAACAATTAGAAGTGTATTTCAATGTCCATAATATAGACAAAGAGAAGAAAATTCCATTTTTCTGACTAAAACTAGAGGGCCATGCACTAAATTGGTGGGAAAAACATACAAAGAGACTCAGGCTAGAGGGTGATCCACTAGTAACTAAGTGGGAGGTGTTCAAAACCTTCACCAAATCCCAATTTTATCTTATTGGATATGTTTGACATCACTTCAAGAAGAGGCAAGGGTAGAATGTGGAAGAGTACACCATTATGTTAAAGAAAATGACGATTATGTTGGGTATATCTCCTAAGAAAATATCCATACTCCTCAAGTATGTGGGGAGATCTACACAACCATCTACAAAAATAGGTGATGCTCTTTAAACCTAGGACTATTGATCTGGCATATGTGTAGGTATACTACCTGGACAACATAGGCCATAAGAAAGGACAACCAAGTGGTTATAAACAAAAAAACCACCATGATGCTTCCAAGCAAGGGAAGAAGAAGTGGAAAGGAAAAGTCAAGAAAATGACTGCCACTGCACCTCATTGTAAGTATGTAAACAACCACTACAACTATTGTAATATTGATGGTCACACTAAAGATAAGTTTTGGAAGATACATCCAAAGTTTAATATAAAGAACCATAAGAAGGATGCCAAGAAAAATAATATGCTAGCCATGGATTCAAGCAACATGGTGGAGCACAGCTCGGATGTAGATCATAATATTGTCTACACCTCAGTGCATAATGAGGTGAATCTAAGTAGCCTTCATCACAAGGAAGAGAGTGATATGACTAAATTCTTCCACATTAATATCTAGGCCATAAAAATAAGGTGGATGCTTTATTTGATTCTGGTTCACAAGCTAGCCTCATAGCAGATGATTTGGTCCAAAATATTGGGTTGGAATTTCATGATCATATGAGCCCATATCCATTGAGATGGGTGAACACCTACATAGAGCTCAGAGACACTAAACATTATGACATAAAGTTTTCTATAAGTGTAAATTTTATTGATGAAGTGGAGGTAGAAGTAGTACCCCTTGATGTGTGTGGTGTAGTGTTTGGAAGCCTCTACATGTATATGAAGGATGTGATCTTCATGAGGAGAGAAAACTAGTACTGCTTGATTAAGAATAGGAAGTCTTTCATCATCAATGTGCATAAAGATAAATCAAATATGTCTCTAGTAAGTGCTAAAAATTTAAAAATTTGATCAATTCTAGTAGAAAATTTGTATTTCTTTTCTTCAAAGAGAAAAAACCACGGGATGAATCGATAAGAGTAAAGGAATATCTATAGGGATGTACCAAAGAAACAACAATTGGATGAGTTGTTGAAGGTGTACAAAGGAGTGTTTCATGATATTAAAGGGTTACCACCTAAAAGGGAACTAGAGCACAACATATAGTTGTTACTTGACTCCCCATTACCTAATATTGGGTTGTATAAACAATCTATTTTGGAAGAAATGAAAGTGAAGAAATAATTTAAGAAGTTGTTAGAGGAGGGAGTTATTATACCTACCACCTCACCTTATGGGTCACTTATCATCATAGTACCCAAAAAGGATGGGACTTAGCGAATGTGTATCGACTACAAAACCTTGAACACAGTCACACTCAAGAATCAACACCCTTTTCCCAAGATAAATGATTTGTTAGACTAGTTGTATCATGCCAAGTAATTCATCAAGTTGGATCTCAAATTGTGATACCATCAAGTATACGTTAAAGAAGAAGACACCTGGAAGACCACCTTCAATACAAGGAAAGGTTTGTATGAATGTCTAGTAATGCCTTTTGACTTATATAATGCACTAGATACATTTATGTGATTGAATAATGATGTATTGCATCCCTATTTAAATTCATTTGTAATAGTGTATTTGGATGACTTATTGTTTTATAGCTCTACCTAGGAAAATGACATCTCACATCTCATGTAGGTGTTAGAAACTCTGAAAAATTATTGGTTGTTTGTTAAGCTTATGAAATGTGAGTTTTATTAGCCTTCATTAGTGTATTTAGGGTACATGAATGGTGGAAGAGAACTCAAGATAGACCTCACAGAGATGGAGGCCATCCTCAAGTGGTCATTTCCTACTAATGTCACTAAACTTAGGAACTTTGTCGGGGAAACGCAATAGCTATGGATGTTCATAGCATCATTTTAGCGGTAGTTGCACCACTCCATGCCATAAAAACTAGTGGTAAGAGTTTCCATTGATGAAAGAATAAACTGAAAGATTTCTATGAGATGAAATGGAATATCAGTGAATCACCATTTCTTGCATTTCCTATCTTGCAGAATCCTTTCAAAGTGAAGATAGATGTAAGTGGATATGCTATGGGAGTAGTCTTGATGTAATGAGATAAATTGGTATGCTATCATTATGAGATTTTTCATGGTGGATTCCTAAACTACCACACATATGATAAGGAACTTTGTGCCTTAGTTTGCGCTGTAAAGAAGTGGAAACACTGTCTCATGGGAAAGGGAACCATCATCTACACCAATCACCAATGACTATAGTATTTGTAGAGTCATAATAAACTTCAACAAACTAGACATTACACATGGATGGAGTTTGATGAGTTATGCTTTTACCATCTTTTTCCTCCCTCGTTTCCTTATTTGTAAGTCTTTTTCACTACCCTTAACCATGTATTTACCCATTTTTTATGGTCAAAACTAGAATTTGGACTTAAGGTGTTTTCTTATTGCATTTCTTAATATTTAATTCAATTTCTGATTAACATGAGGAGAAATTATATATTTTGTATTTACTTTTGAATTAATGGCTCATGTGTGCTTAAGTTGTTACAATATTGGTTCAAAATCCCATTTACCACAAAACAAGTTCCTATGCTATGATTCCAGTAGATTCAACATTTTTTTCACTTGCTATGGATCTATAGGTAATAGTTTTTGCATTACCATTGTCGTGAATCCTAGTCAACAAACATGTCGCCTATCACTTGTTGTGAGTCATTACAGTGGCCACACATTCTGTTTCTTTGGAACCGTGGGATACATATATGGGATATATTGTGCATGTGGACGAATCCATGATGGTGATTCGAGTTGGCCGATGCATCAATCAACTATTCTAAGCTTCATTGAGGATGTTTCCTGATTTCTCAACCTAAATTCTAGGAACCCATTATGTTCTTGAATCCATAGATCTAAAGGGGAGGGGATTTAAAAAAACATGTGATCATGAATTTTAAAACCCAACAACCAAGCAAGTAATAGTTAGAAGATATTCAAAGAAACCAATCAAGGAATCAACAAAGATGCCATGAATTTAGTGCTACAACCACACGGGGAAGCGATTCAGGGATGAAATTCATGGTTTTACTTGTTGAAAGGAAGATTTATAAAATCCCACATGTGAAATTCCATTTTTCCATATATTTGTGACTTCTAAATACGTTTTGATAGCTACAACTCAAGAGGTAAATAAATTTTCCTAGATTCGTGGCTCAACAACCACCTAGAACATATTTTGGATTTCGGGCAAGTTGTTATAACCCGCACAATTTTTTATGAATTTGACAATCTATGACACTTCAAATCTGATATGAGGTTGGTTATGTTTGGACAATAGCCATGTAGAAGATTGTGATAGATGGAATAAATACAAAGCATTTAAACCTTTATTTTGAAATTATATAATGATCATTGTGACCACATTTGCATCATAATTTATGTTCATTGTTTTTTAGTATGCCCCAACATTATATTCTCTAGAGGGGGGCCATCTATAGAAAAAGGTGTCGTGGATCTATAGTTATTTTTTTTTATGTTTTGTTAGAATACATGTTTATTTAATGTTGGTATTATAATATTTTTTTTCCTAGAATTACAATGTTATAGTTTGATCTTTACCTCCAAGACAATAGTAGGTAAATCTTCACAAAACCTACTAGTACTGAAAATTGAGATCTGTAAGAGAAATGTCAAACCACACAAATATATTTTCCTTTGGCAAAAGAATATTCATTGATGTTTTTAGACTAATCCAATAAATATATGAAGGTCCTTCTAGTTGTTCTTAGATTCCCGAGGAAGCTAGTTCCTCCATTTTTGGATGTGCGTGTTTACTTTTCACGGTGTGGTTTAATTGTTCTGCAATGCAATTTCCAATTCATAGTTAGTTTTTATCAAAGCTTTCGAACATCTAGAGTTGTGATATATGGAAAAAAGAAGTGTCTAAATCATGAAAAGATATTTCCTAGTGACAACATGGCTTCCATTAGTATGATCAGTGTTCAAGTATATGGATCATTGCCGAGAGTGATTGAACTAGCTTTGGATTTTTACAGTGTGTTGTGTTTTCATTTTCACAATGGAATTTTAATTCTTAGATATCAATGCAATTTATTTTCATAAAACAATGTTATAAAACCAATGGAAGCTATGAATCTATGGCCTGTACATACAATGCATATATCTCATAAGAATTTGTGACCCGCGTTGACATTTTAATGCACAATATGTTTTGTTACTCTTACTTCCAATTCTAGGGTGACAAAATAGTTCATCATTTTGGCATCATTGTTGTTGAACCCCTATTTTTCCATCATCCAGAAACTTATTTTTCCACTTATACTCTGTTTTTGCATCTAAACCTAGCCCTGATATCACCCATTTTTTTTATTTCAAGCCTAAAACCCACTTGGCAAGTATCACGAGGTACAATTGTTTATTTTATCATTAATCTTAAGTTCTTGATGAATTATTAGATCTTTTTAAGAAAAGTTTTACTAATGAAAGAATGCTAGTGTTGTTCCCATAGCATAGTTGTTCCAATAACTAGGTTTGTACTCGACATATGTGTGCTCACCCAGATCAAGAATGGTCACACGGGTTTTGGATAACTAACCCCCATCATGGTGTGTGTGCCTATGTACGTGCCCAGGTCGCACATGGAAGCCTCTAGGCATGGTCAATGGTTTTTAGTAAAAAAACGTGCCAAATTTGCAACAACTAATTTCCATCACGATTTCTGAGATAATGAGGAAAAATATGCAATTACGGGACTTTAGTTTTGTTCAGAAAATCCTAACTTGGGTCTCATGCGAGTAGATCCTTTAGAAGGTGAAGGATTTGAGAGATATGGACAAATCTCTAATCTAGGTTTGCCCATATTTATGTGTAGCTCGTTTTTCAAAATAATCAACAAATTACAATTCAAATTTATGAATAACATCAAGATCAATCTTGATCTGATCCTTTTTAATCAATTTGTATTAGAAGCTAGGAAGAATCAAAGTTAGTTTGATTTTAATGGTTGTAAAAATATTCTTGTATTCATGTTCCTTGAGGACATAGGAGGCCGAATTCATCCATAGTTTAGGGCTCTTTTATAAGAGCATGTTCACTCTGTAAATCAGGGGAAATAACCATATTTTGTAATAGAGATGATCCAGATTTTATGAGAAGAACGAAATGAATAAAGATTATTATTATTATTGACACAGAAACACAAGGATAACAAAGATACAATAACAAATATACAGTAAAAATGGCTTCTATTCAATAAGAAAATGTGTTGAAACTGTAAAATGTAGTGGAAAACAAGCTTTCTAGAATGGTGGCGGCTTATCTTTGAGAAGAGATAGAGGCGTGATGGTTGCACTCATTCACAAGAATATGGTTACAATGAGGCTCTCCAAGATTTTTTTTACAATAAACAGGAATTCCAAAACCATAGACATCCAAAAACCTAATCCTAGGAGATGAAACGCCAAAAGTCATGTGGGCCCCGTTGGGGTAAGTTAGTACATCAACTTCCTGGGGTCGTAAATTTTGCATACGATCTTCGTTTTAGGTGCACGATAGACCATTGGAAAGGTCTATCTGAAGACTACACATGTTGTTGTCATAATTTGACTTCTTTTTGGTTTAACTATGGCGAGCCCTAAAAACGTTGTTTAGGGCCTCAAAATGACCCCGGAAGTTAGGGACCTGAAAACTAGGAAAAAACTACCAAACTGGAAAACTACCAAAATGAGCTAGTTGGAATAGGTGGGAGGCCACAAAAATCCATCTAGATCAATCCTTCCCCGTTAGGAGGCAATGGTCTCCATTGCATTGAGTGCCACCACCATATGAGGAAACTCCTGCTGAATTTGGCCACGGGTTAGCCATTTTCCTTGGTACAAGAGCTTCCCTACTTTGACAACTTGATAAAGATGGATCCTTTGCTAGCGAGTTCCCTTGACCTATGTGTCCACAATATGATCACTAGATGGTTACTGCATGCAGTCATGGTTGACCTCTATTGGTGTCAACTGTTCTGCTATCTCTAAGGTGTCTAATAATGGTGGGAAATATGGCTGAAGGAGATCCACATTGAACACTGGGTGCAGGCCAAGGAAAGGGGGAATGTTGAGCTCAAAATAATTTTCACCCACATCCTTGGTGATGGTCAAAGGTCTATAATGAAGTGGGTGAATCTTTTGATGGGGCCCTGTAAGGCATTCTTTCTGCAAGTGTAACCACACTTTGTCTCCCACCTGAAACTTATGTGGCACCCGATGTTGATCATGGCATTGCTTGTACTTAGCATTGGACTTCTATAAAATATCATGAGCCTGTTAGAGGATGTGTTGGATCTCCCCAATAAATTGGGAGGCTTTATTAACTTCAGTTGGAGTAGGTAATGAATCAACTGGGGTGGCCACAAGACGTAGTGAAAAATACATAGGACCCAATGGTTGGAATCCTAACCCAAACTAAAAGGGGCTATGGCCGGTTGAGTTATGTAGGGCTCTGTTGTATCTATGTTGAACATAGGGAAGACTCCCATCCCATGTGTGGGGGTACTTGGAATTTTACATGCGCAGGATATGCACGATCATCCGATTGACGACCTCGATTTGGCCATCTTTCTGGGGGTGGAAGGCAGCGGATTTGGTGAGCTTGGTGTCCAACAATGACTAGAGGCTCGACCAAAATGTGCTGAGGAATCGACTGTCCCAATATGAGACAATGGTTTGTGGGATTCCAAAATGTACCCAAACTTGTTCAAAGAAGAGCTTAGCAGTGGCCTCTGTTTTGATGCTCTTCTTGCAGGCGGCTAGGATCGCCATCTTGGAAAATTGATAAACAACCACAAAGACAAAGTCATTTCCCCTCTTGGTGGATAGAAGGCCCAAAATGTAGTTCATTGAGATGGATTCCCATGGTCTATTAGGAGTAGGAATGGGGGTGTACATGGAAATTGTAACCTTGTACAATATCTACTGCAAACAGATATTCCGAAAAAGAACATAAAATGTACAATGGAAAATACAAATATTACACAGAGATTTTTCCCCTAGAAACCCAAACTGGGAAAACCAACATATTCTATATTCATTCATTGTGTTACAATGTTTACAATACAAAATACATATAGGATCCAATGGCATTCGAAACCCTAACCCAATGATCTAGATTAGTCCAAAACCCTAATTCCTTAATCGGAAATAGAAAACCATTGGCAAAGAAACCATGTGCCGAAAAACCACCTAAATATAATGTGGTCCCAAAAATACGGTCCCGATGCAGAATGTTTTTTTTCGGGGGCATTTCCCCTCTGCATTCCTGATGCATACGCTCAGACACTACTACTCGTGCAAAGAATATAACACATACACAACAGTACAAACCCTACTTCTTAATGGTCAGTTTGGAAATAGCGAAGGCAATGGAGGACCTGATATACTTGATGGCATCCTGTTGAAGTTTCAGCCAGTAGAAATGTTTTTGCAACACTACCACTATCTTTTCGACATTGAATTCTCGTGCCACCCGACTGTAGTGGGATTCCCAAATTAGCTTCACTCGCTCGCTTGATGGAACACAGAGATGGCCCAGTCAACACAATATCCTATTCTGAAGATGGAAATTAGCGACAACTGAGTTTACGCCCAACATTTGATATGTGGTGGTGAAGTCAGGGTCTATATAATAGAGGTTAGGCCATACAGAGGTTTCATGGCTACAATATTCTAGCACTGTGGTGAGTGTCGCGACTGGAGGTCGAATGAGGAAATAAAGTACTCGGTTGGTATTGCCTTGTTTATACTTGATGTTGAGGTGGAACTGTTGCAAGTATCTGGACCACTTCTGATGGCATTCATTCTGCAATTTTCCTTGTGTCTTCTTGAACTACAGTGGCTTATGATCCGTGTGCATGATTGTCTCCTTCTTGACAATGTAATGTCTCTATTAGCGGCAGGCTTGGACATTGGAGTACATTTATTTGTCCTAAGTAGGTTACTTACGAGTAACATCAGATAGTGTCTCACTATGATAGGCCACAAGGTGGCCATGTTGAGTGAGAACTATGCCTGTAACATAGTCTGAAGCATCTATCTCGATCTCAAAGGGTTGTTGTAGGTCCAGTAATGAAAGTACTGGGGCTGAGCATAAGCTTTGCTTTAAATCATCGAACGCTTGATGTTGGGACAGACCCCACACAAATGTTTCCTTACCACCACCCCTGGTTACTTGTCAGAGGTCCCATGCAATACGGGAGAATCCCAACACGAATCTACGATAGAAATTGGCAAGGCCTAAGAAGCTCTGAAGCTCAACAGTGTGGTAGGGGATGCCAGTCACATATGACCTAGATCTTGGCTAGATCCACATGCACACCATGTTGATCCACGGTGTATCCTAGGTACTAGACCCTGTCCATGCCAAAAGAGCATTTTTCCAGGTTGGCATATAACTTGTGCTGCTGCAGGGTGTGCAGAACCTGCTGAATATGCTGCAAGTGTTCCGCCCAAGTCTTGTTGTAGATGAGGATGTTATCTAGATACACCACTACAAAATTATTGGTGAAAGGTCACAGGATATCGTCCATCATCCTCATGAAATTTGTTGGAGAATTTGTCAAACCAAAGGGTATGACCAACCATTCAAAAAGACCTTCTTTTGACTTGAAGGCGGTCTTCCATACATTTGTCTGTTCTATGGGGACCTGGTGGTAGCCATACTTCAGATCAATCTTACTGAAGTATTTGGCCCCCTTCATATGATCAAGGAGATTGTCGATTCTGGGAATCAGGTATTGGTTCATGACTGTGATTTTATTTAGGGCCTGTTAATCAATGATGAATTGCCAGGTCCCATATTTCTTCTGCACCATCATGATTGGGCTCCCAAAAGGAGATGAGATAGGATGGATGTACCCCTTGTGGAGTAGTTCTTGGATCTATCACTTGATCTCCTCATTCTCTAACAAAGAGCGATGGTAGAATTTCCCATTGGGTAGTGGTGCATCGAGGGTCAGATCGATTGGATGCTTGACTTGACAGTGCAGAGGTACCCTGGTAGGTGAAGAGAATATATCTTTGTATTTTTCCATGACCTTGTCCACTTGCTTCTACTGTGTGGAGCGGTCAACCACGGAGGCCCTCGATGTGGTTGCAATATTTCGCTCAATCTGAGAGAGAATAAAAAAGAAGATAAATTTCTCGATCTGAGAGATGAACTTCCTGTATTCCTTACCAGATATGAAGGAAATAACACTAGGTGGGACTTCCTTGAGTATCCTGAATAATTTCTTGTTCAAAGTAATAATAACACTGTGAGGCCTAGAATCATATAGAACATGAAGTTTCCATAAATAAGGTTGTCCCACAAGAACATTACAAACTTCAAGAGGAGAAACATCACATAATACCTTGTCTTTGAAGGGCTTCATGTCATACGACATGCGACACTGTTGGTTGACGCAGATATCGCTTCCTTGGTGGAGCCATCCAACGGTGTAGGGTTGCGAGTGTGGTGTTGTCGGCAGAGATAGCCACTTGATGACCTCTTTTGAGATGAGTTTCTTTTGGCTACCGCTATCAATGATAAAGTGCATCCGGATGCCTTTTACCCACACATGTGAATGAAAGAGGCGCTCGCTTTCTTCTGGCTCATCTGGTTCACTGGGCTTGACCTTGGTGGTAGAAATGGTGGCCCTCGTTTCCGTGTCAATGATCTATCTCCCCCTTTCTAGTTCTAACTTAAAGTTAGAACCCTCATCTGATTTAGAGGATTTCACCTCAGCCACCAGTGATTGCTTGGAGCGGTAATCAACAATGTTATGCTAGGGGATCTTATGGAAGTCGCACCACTTTTCGGTATCTTTCTTTTTATTTTTGGTGTCCTTCTTTACTTGCAACCTAGACTGGTTGTACTGAGGTTGTCCGTATTTTCTTTCTACTTTGTTCTATAGGTTGGGGCTTCCATTTACTTTCTTCTCATGTGGGGGGTTCCCAGGCCCAATTTTTCACGTCTTTTTTTAAGCTTTTGCTCGATTTTGAGGGCATATCGATAGGCCGCACCCAAGGAAGAGATGTAAAAAAAATCCATTTCAGCCTAGATGTATCTATGTAGACCACCGCGATACTTGAGCATCAGATTTCACTTAGAATATATGATACCCTTCTTGGTGTGCAAGGTATGGAAGATATTTGTGAACTCTAGCACTACATGGTCTCTTTCCTGCCATAGTGTGGTCCATTTTGTATATAGGTCATCATAACTTCTGACAGGGTAGCATTGTTACTTGATAGCGTCCCTCAAGGACTCCCATGTGACCATGACTATAAATAATGAGGGTTCCTCTGTTTCCTTTTTCTCACATAGAGTATCCCACCAATTGTTGACATGGGGAACGACTTTGAGGAGCGCAAACATAATCATTTCTCTGTTCGAAAAGTTATGGATAGAAAAATACCCTTCTAGCAGATTCAATCATTTGTCTACAAAATCTATGTCTATATGACCTTCAAATATGGGAATATCAAAGTTGATTTGTACCTTGAAGGGGGTGGTGCCTTTGTTTGAGGAAGATGCGTCAACTGTTGGTAGCCGCCGAAGGATTTAACTATCCATCATTTCGTTCCTCTATTGCAGGAGGGATTCCTTGAGAAACATTATGAAAGGTTCTCATGTCCTGTTATCTTTATTTTCTCTCACCATGAAAGGTCCTGTGGGCATGCGAGATCTTTTTTCCTCAAGAGAAACAATCTCGAGACCCAATTCTTTGTACCCTGGCCTCGTCGAGGACATACATTAAGAACGACAAGGAGCAGACCGCTCTAATACCATTGATCCATATTTTATGAGCAAAACGAAACGAATACAAATTATTATTATTCTGAACATATAAACACAAGGATAACAGAGATACAATAACAAAGATACAATAAAACTGGATTCTATTCAATAAGAAAATGTGCTGAAACTGGAAAATGTAGTGGAAAACAAGCTTGCTAGAATGGTGGTGGATTATCTCTGAGAAGAGATGTGATGGTTACGCTCATTCGCAAGAAGATGGTTACAATTGTAAGTTTTAAACCTGTGAATTAATGCAATGCATATAGATTCTTAAGCAAAACAAAATTTAATCAATCGCTCATACATAGAGTACACAAAGATTTTATACCAGAAACCCTCAACTAGGAAAAACTTTTCTTGTATTAATTATATCGAATTTCACCATTCACCATACAATATATACAATGTTTTTAGGTATTCCATAGATACCAAAACCCTAATCCCTTAATCCGGGATTAATTTAGAAAACCGCTAAAAATAGAAAAATCTGCTAAATATAGAAAAAACCACCAAAAAACAAATTTCGGGGCGTTGTCCCAAACGCTGCGCGTAACCAGGGGGGGGGGGGTATACCTACCCTCCCCTGGGACCCCCCTAGGAAAGCACCCAATGCACACGACACAAATAAATCCACTAGAGGGATCGTTAGATGCAGTTGTCGAATATGACGCGCCCACGCACACATGCAAAGAATATAACACATACCCAACATTCTCCCACTTGTTGTTTTATTTGCATCTAGGGGTCCATGGGATTATATAGTCAACAATCCAAAGCAACAATGCCCATTGTTACTCTACACCAGGAGAAATTTTTTGTGCTAGCAAACTTTGTCAATGATTTTGCAACATTCTTCAAAGTGTGAACCTTTTCCAGCAACACCTTTTTTCCTGCAACCATGTCTCTCACAAAGTGATACTAAACATAAATATCCTTTGTCTTTGAATGATAAGCTAGGTTCTTTTCCAGGAAGATTTCACTCTGACTGTCACAATCTAATCTCATTGCTTGTTGTACCAACCCAATACCTAAACACAATCTTTGTAACCATACTTCTTCCTTGCTTGCATGAGTGGCTGCCATGTATTCAGCTTCTATAGTTGAGAGTGCCACTACAACCTGTCTATTTCTCATCCAACTGATTACTCCTCCAAATAGGTTAAAAACATACCCACTTGTAGATATTCTACGATCCAAATCTCCAGCCCAGTCTGCATCAACAAATCCATGTATGTCCACCACTCTGTCCAATCCTGGTCTTCCTTGGTAGCACAATCCATAACTAATAGTTCCACGAAGATACCCGAAGACCCTCTTTACTGTTGTCCAATGCTCCTTCCCTGGTTTTGACATATACCTGCTCAAAACTCCCACTGCATGTGCAATGTTCGGTCTAGTATAGACCATTGCATACATCAAACTGCCAATTGCATTGGCATATGGAACATGGGACATGTCCTCTTATTCTTCCTGTGTCTTGGGACACTGATCTGCAAATAAATTTACACCTATAGGAATAGGAACCTTGACCGATTTACTTCCATGCATATTAAACCTCTGCAATATTGTCTCAACATATTTTCTCTGATTCAACTAGAGTTTCTTGTTTGCACGATCTCTTTTAATCTCCATTCCCAGAATGAAGTTAGCAGCACTAAAATCCTTCATGTCAAATTTGGAGGATAGATGTGATTTCACCTCCTTGATAACATCCATATTATTTCCTACCAACAACATGTCATCAACATACAACACTACATAAATGAAGTGATTACCAACCTTCTTGGAATATACATAGTGATCAACCCTACTTACAAATCCCAATCCAAGGATGTATGTGTCAAACTTTTGGTACCACATCCTAGGTGATTGCTTCAGACCATATAGTGCCTTCTTTAGCTTACAGACTAGCTCTTTCTTTCCCTTCACTACAAAGCCTTTTGGTTGCTTCATGTATATTTCTTCTTCTAGCTCTCCTTGTACGAATGTTGTCTTCACATCCATTTGTTCCACTTCAAGATCAAAAGCAACAACAATAGATAAAAAAAAATCTAATAGAAGTTAACTTAGCAACAAGAGAAAAATCTCACCAAAGTCAATTCCCTCTACTTGGGAATAACCTTTTGCTACTAACCAAGCTTTGTATTTCTATGCTTTACCTTGTGCATTAAACTTCTTCTTGAAAAACGATTTGCTACCAACCGATTTTCTTCCAGCTAGAAACTCAACTATATCCCATGCCTCATTCTTATCCAAGGCATCCATTTCTTCAACCATGGCCTTCGTCTAGAGTTTACTATCCTATGAATTCACCGCTTCCCTGAGAGTTATGGGATCATCATTAGCAATAGATAAAGAAAAATTGGAATCAAAATCAGTTGGACTATACCTTTCTGGTTGCTTTCTATCTCTCACTGATCTCCTCAATACTGGGGTATGAGGTTCTTGTTCTTGTTCTTCTTCCTCTTCTTCAGATGATTCAGATTTTGCATCATCCAACTCAAGCTCTATTTTATCAGGTTCATCTTGAGTTGGTAGGAATTCCTGTTTGGACACATCTTTTAACTCTTTGAAAAAAACATCTCGACTGTAAACAGTCTTCTTGGTTTATGGGTTCCACAACTTATGACCTTTCACACCATCTTTATAACCAATAAAGATACACTTTTTAGCCTTTTTATCCAACTTACTTCTATTTTCCTTTGGAACATGTACATAAGCATCACAACCAAACACTCTAAGATGTTGAAGAGAGGGTTTCTTTACACACCATACCTCATGTGGAGTTTTATCATCCAATGTTGATGAAGGTGATCGATTGACCAGGTAACATGTTGTACCCACTGCCTCTGCCTAGAATTCTTGTCCTAACTCGACACCGCTAAGCATGCTCCTTGCGTTTTCCATCAATGTCCTGTTCATCCTTTCTGCAACTCCATTCTGTTGAGGAGTGTATGGAGTAGTCTTCTTCCTTGCTATTCCACACTTCTTACATAATTCTTCGAATTCATTTCCACAGAATTCTCCAACATTATCTGTTCTCAATACCTTTATTTGCTTCTCTGTCTGATTTTCTACCAGAGCCTTAAACTCTTTAAATTTATCAAATACCTCGTATTTCTTTCTAAGAAAATAAATCCATGTGTACCTTGATAAATCATCTATGAATGAAACATAATACTCATACTTACCTAGTGATGGAACATGCATAGGTCCAAACAAATCATTGTGTATCAATTCTAAGATCCACTTTGCTCTTGTAGCACCATATGGGAATCTTACTTGATTCTATTTACCATATATGCAATGTTCACAAAAATCAAAATCCAAAGTGCAATTAGACATACCTTCAACCATGCCTTTACTGTGTAGTGTTAGAAGGCCCTTTTCTCCAATATGCCCCAGTCTTTGATGCCACAACATGGTCTTCTTTTCAGGGACAATATTGGTCTTGTCTTCTTTATTTGTCTGCTCAAGGACAACATAACTGTTACACCCATTAGTATAAGTTCTTCCCAACAACTTGTACAGAGTTCCACACCGAACTCCCCTCATCAACACCATTTCCCCTCGCACCATCTTGCAAGTGTTCTTTCCAAATATAGTATCCACACCTGCATCGTCCAACTTGCTTACAGATATTAGGCTCTTGGAAAGTTTTGGAATGTGTAGAACCCCAGGGAGAGTTCTAATCCTTCCATATTTTAGTAGCAACTTAACCCTTCCACATCCCAAGATTTTTGTTGGCGAGTCATCTCCTAGGAATACATCACCACCATCATATTTTTCATATTCAGAGAACCACTCCCTATGAGGAGTCATATGGTATGATGCACCTGAGTTGATCAACCATACATCGCAGTCTGCATGTGTACTTGTAGATGCTAGGTAAACATCACCTCCTTCTTCAGTGGAGGTTTTCACCTCTATGGAAGAGGTACTATCAAATCCCTTTGGTTTTTCAACCTTCTTAGACTTGCAATCTTTCTTATAATGCCCTTTTTTACCACACTTCCAGCATTTCCTTAAAGAGTTTCCTAGAGACATAGATCTACCTATAGATTTAGATAACCCCCTTGAAGGCTTACTAGAATTCCTGTCTTGGGTATGACCTCTTACAAATAAAGCATCTTTTCTATGACCATCCATGCTTTTATGCCTCATCTCTTCAGATAACAAGGATGAAACTACATCCTCATACTTCAATGTAGATTGAATGGTACTATCTATTGCTACAACCAGATTATGCCAAGAGTCTGGCAAAGAACATAATAGAGTAATACACTTATCTTCTTCTGCAATCGTAATATTAACAAAGACAAGTTGACTTACCAGAGTATTAAAGGCATTTAGATGTTATGTCACATAATCTCCATCTTCCATCCTAAGATGATACAACTTCTTTTGAAGAAACAAATTGTTTACCAGGGACTTTGATTTATACAAATTCCCCAACTAATCCCATAGTTCCTTGGCTATAGATTCTCTTGAGACATTCAACAACACTGAATCTTCCAGGTAGAGTCGAATAGTACTCCTTTCTCCTTTGTCCAACTTCTCCCAATCTTCCTTTGACATACTAGTAGGTGGTGTACTAGTAGTTTGTGTACTAGTAGGTTCTGTACCAATAGCCTGTGTGCTAGTAGACAGTGTACCAATAGGCTATGTACTAGGATCCACAACGATCCATTGTTCTTTGTCTACAAGAAGGTCCTCCATCTTGAGCTTCCATAGCTCAAAGTTTTAACCATTGAAATTCTCTATCTCGATTCTAGAAGAGCTTTCCATTCCTCTTTCTACACTTGAATAACCACTACAAAATCTCCCACTAAAACTAGGTTTATCACAGACCCAAGATCAACTTGATCTATCAAGACTGAGCCAAACCCAAAGAAACAAATGCATCCCTCTGAAGCCAAAAATGAGCTCTGATACCACATGTAAGTTTTAAACTTGTGAAGTAAAGCAATGCATATATATTCTTAAGCAAAACAAAATTTAATCAATCACTCATACACAGAGTACAGAGAGATTTTATATCGGAAACCCTCAACTGGGAAAAACCTTTCTTATATTCATTATATTGAATTTCACCATTCACCATACAATATATACAATGGTTTTAGGTATTCCGTAGATACCAAAAGCCTAATCCCTTAATCTGGGATTAATTTAGAAAACCGCTAAAAATAGCAAAATCCGCTAAAAATAGCAAAAACCGCCCAAAAAACAATTTTGGGGCGCTGCCCCAAATGTTGCGTGTAACCAGGGTAGGGCATACCTGCCCCCCCCCTGGGACCCCCCTAGGAAATCACCCGATGCACATGACACAAAGAACACTACTAGAGGGATCGTTAGACGCAGTTGTCGAATTTGATGCGCCCACACACACACATGCAAAGAATATAACACATACCCAACAACAATGAGGCTCTCCAAGCCTTTTTACAATAAACAGGAATGCCAAAACCCTAGAAATACAAAAACCTAATGCTAGGAGATGAAGTGCCAAAATATTTTTTCTCAACATCCTCCATATTTCACTATCTGAATCATTCTAGAAAAAAAGTTATTGTGAAAATGGTGAGATGACCTATAAATATCATACGTTAGAAAGAATCATCAAAAGACTTTATCCTCCCTTGAATTTTGGCCTTCTTTAATCCACCTTCCCTCTGAAATTCGCCTTAGATATCCTTTGGTTACCTCATTCACTTGTATATATTCAATATTCTCAATATAATACTAATGGGAGACCCTTGTTCTCTTATTTATACTCTTGAAGTAACTTCCTCTAGAAGTATCCACTTAACCACTTTGTCCACAAATAGTAAACTCTCCACTCCTAGTTGCAACTAATTTATTTTTAATTGTTTTCTTCTTGCAACCACTTAACCCATGACTAACCACTTTGACTGGTCAACTTCTTCCAGGATCTTCTAAAATAATTGGACTTCTTTGACCTTCTAGGGGCTTCTAGATAACTCATGAGGGTTCTCCAACTTCACATGGCCATAACTCTCTAACCATGAGGAGTTATGTGACATTCCACATATTACCAGAAATGGCATGACATATAATATCCATATGGAATAGTTTCTCCTGAAAATTCATTGATATTCATTACATTATTCCTTAATCAAGATTGGGTTCCCTAACCAAACTGTTGGGATACTCAATCACCTAACCATTTGGACTTCAAAAATCATATTCCCATGAGGGATTTCACCATAATGGGACCACTTTGAGAAATTTATCCAAGAGCATATTCCCATGAGGGATTTCACCATAAGGGGACCACTATGGAGTTTATCCATTTGGTTCTTCCTATCAACCATGACATGGAATCAATGATATAACTCCCTTTAATATCAACATATCATTATGACATCACTTGAMATCAACCCTTTGACAACAATTACGTCAATGACCGTATAACAATTAACCAATATATCAATGATACAAACACATCACTATGAAAATACTTGACATCAACCCATTGACATCAATGAAAACATAGTACAACAATCTCCCCCTTTGGAATTGATGGAAACACCAACATTGATGTCAACACCAATCATTGATGGAAACACTTGGACATGAAAATTCTCATACTCCCTCTGTGATCATCACTTCTCATCAATGTTCATAGTTCCACATAAATGTGATTATATCTCCCCCTTTACATCAATGGAAAATGGTAGTTCTCTCCTTGGGGTTGTTTCCCCTTCCTGAGCTCTCCTTGGGGCTTCTCCCCTGTCTGGATGCCTTTAAGCTTCCTATGAATAATATCTCCCCCTTTGGAAAAGGGATATCACTCTAATGCAATGCTGATGGAATGGATGTTGATCATCTCTCCTCCTGGAATCATGTTCCTGCAACCAATCATGGGAATACAAAACTCCCTATGTGGGTATGTCTCCCCCTATCTTATCTATAAGATGAACAATATGCTACCATTGAAATCTGTTTTTGCTGCAAATGCTACTGCTCAACCGAAACATAGATCAACTTCTCAAGAATGATCTGCTCTTATTATGACAATCCTTGGTCCTGTCCATACATCAAACTCATTCCATACCATACATCATGAATAAAAATATATGTCAACAATGAATAGAGAATCATGAACAACACATCAATCGTGTACATCCTGTTCCATATTGTGTGCCAACCATGCACAAAACCCATGTACATAAACCATGTACATCAATACCATACAATATACCGTAAGATATCATCAATGGAGTGTATCAACCATATGCCAAGAACATGTGCCAACTATGTACAAACCATATGACTCTACCAACATGCCAACCATGTGCGTCAAAAAAGTGTCATATCACTCATGATATGCCTCTACCATGAACCAAGTGCCACAACCATGTATATCAACCATAAATATATCAACCAAGAATATCAACTATATCATCCCATACATCATGTACCAAAGCAAGTATATAATCATGAAAACCTGCATCAAACCATGTGAGACCCTACAAAATAGTGTTATACCATCAAACCATGATGCAACTCATCTGTACACTTCTCTTCTTGAGGTTTTTTTCATAGGTACATGGCCTGTTCCAAAGAAAAATTGTGTATGTACATCACCTTTATATAGGTCACCTTGTGTATGTACGTGACTTATCCGACATGAGCCCATGTATGCTTCAGAAAGAGTGAAGATTTCTTGATTCTTTATTCCTTCATTCATGTCTGGATGTTTGGTCTTCTTCATCCACTTCTGAGAGTGTCATGATTTCTCTGTACTTGTACTCTAATCTTCCATCCTTTCAACATTGTTTTCCTTCCAAGTTACATGTTATCTTTTTTCCATGCTATATGAAACACTCGTCATTGACTATTTCCTTGAATTCCAACAATCTTGAGATCTATGGCCAAACCCACTGTAGCTATAGCATCTCATGGTGTGACAATGTGTTGCAATGTGTCCCACAAGATTACATCTCCAAAATATTAACATGTTATTGAATCTTCCAACCTATTTCCTTGCATGGTGTCTGCAATCTAAAGCTTTGTGACCATATTCATTACATGAGAAAAAGTGACCATGAAAAATATTTTCATACCTTTGCTTTTGTGTCCACCTTGAAGGTGTCTCATTTTTGAACTTGTTTTGATGTGTAAAGGTATATTTTTGGTGTCTTCCTTGCTCTATTGTTTTGAGAGTTTCCTTTCCTTGTGTAGGTGATTGATTTGAAACTTTTCTTTCACCATTTGACAATGAAGGACCTGCATCATTCTTCTTAGAAGTGCTAGATTCATAGTGTGTTTCTTCCTTGTTGTATCCAAGACTAGATTTATCATTAGGTGATATTTGACAATCCAAGATTTCATCCAAGATTGTTGAGATGTTCATGAAACTTTTTGACTTCTCTTCTTTCCTTATGAGATCAACAACTTCTGCTTCCAACTTATGGCATGATTCTTCTTTTTCATTTACTTGAGTCTCTAGTTTGTTGATCTCTTCTTCTTGTTTCATGAGTATTTTATTTAGTGCCATGGTATTTGACACAGATCCCCTTGCCCTCGAGCCAGGATCCACACCGGATCTTCACTAAAACCATGCCAAGGGTTAATTAAACCTTTTTGTTTAAGCCACAAAGGACTTCGGATTTCGGGAGTTGGAGAGTCCCGATGTATTTCCAYAKCTCTTGTCAAATGTCGAAATGAAAAATGTCAATGACGGTTGACTGMTCCAATGCGACGAGCACATGCCACCTGTTACCCACTAGTTTCAGCTTTCGGGACTTTGAGCGAACAACCAATAGTCGTTCCTCTTCCCTTATGATTCCCCGAATTCCAAAATGGAGAAATGCTGAAATGGGCTCAACATCCCATGGAATGTGAGATYGATGGCCTTTCGGGATTTCGCCGAAGCTTGACCCCTCCTTTGACTTCCACCGTATCTATCCTCYGACTGATACCTGGGACCCACCTTTTGGCGTTTCCCTCTTCGCAATTTCGGAATTTGTGTTAACCATGCAACTCCACTTCTTGAGTCCCGAAACCCCGAAACTTGATTAGTACCCAACGACTATTGTCCCTCAACCTTTTCGGGAATTTTTCCTTTCCCTCTTCGGTATTTTGTGAATCGGGAGTTTGAAACTCTTGATTCCAAAGTCACTGCCTCCTCTACTTCCCAAACCCCGGAGAGCCAAAATGCCAAAATTCCACTTCAAAGACACACTGCATTTTGCGATTTCGGGGTTTTCAATGCTAATAGCCCCAACTCATTGTCATCGAAATTGTCGAAATGCCAAACCCCGAAATGCCAAAATTTCACACCTAAAAATCCCTTTCGCGATTCAGGAATTAGAGTGACCAAGGATTTTGGCCTGCACTCCAAGCTTACGAATCTTGAATCCCCGAAATGATATGTCGGCTCAAAATGAGCACAATCAACAATTCACATTGACTCTTGATGTCAGGGTGGAGGATTCCTCCAACTTCTAAACACCTTACAGCTCCTCTGGATCCTACAGTCCTCATGGTTTTGTGAGTTCTCCATGGAGAATTCTTACCACCAGATGCACTCCTCAATGAATTTTTCCCAAATGACTCATCATTCTCCCTCCTAAACTTTACTTCTATGAGATGATTTCTATCTCCATCTCCCCTTTGAGTGCTTCAAAGGTGTTATCCTTCCCGAGCTTTCACTTGTAAACTCAATCTTCCCAAAAGGATCCCTGCTCGCACTCCTTGTGGAAAACCTTCAAATAACCTCTGGTTATTTGAGTCTCTGACCTTGTGCAATATTTGCAACAGTGGTCCTCTCAATATTCTTTCTGGATTTATAAAATCGAAGGCTTCAATTTGGCCTGTGCACACCTTGCACGGCTCTGTGCTTCACCTACACTTCAGCAGGTATGAGAACAATGATATCTCTCTTGAGATTTCTGAGATAAAATTTAGACCCTTGTCAACGCACACCTTACGGACGTTCACTGCACTCCTTGCAGGAATTCTCAGGGAGAGAAACAATTGAAACTCATTCTTCTCCTCTCTCAGACTTCATGCATTCACCATGAAATCATACACACAATGCAACATTGAAACAAATGCATAACAGAGAAACAAATCATCTGTAAACATACCATTCAACAAATTTAAATAGTAAGCATCATAACACCATGAGAGTTGAGTCAAAGCTTCATATATTAACTCAAGTGCTTCTGTACATGGGTTCTTCTATACAACTCTCTGCTATATCTCTACAGCTTATGAATTCTGAATGATCATCCCAAAATTACAATGATACAAGGGTGAGGGTGTCTATATCCGTTTTCCCTCCTATATATCTAAACTGTCTAATCTATTAAATGAAATCTACCTACTTGCATTCATTACGCATAAATGCCTCTACATTCTATAAATGAGAGCAACGCTCAAGATCTGTTTACAATATCTAGATATAGATGTAAGTAAGCTTCCCTTAGCTATTACATTAATGCCCATTCATTAATCTCAAACACTTCAAAATGTGCACTGGTGCTTTTCCAGCTGTCTCCTGCTTTTACGTTGCTTTCTTGGATGGTTGCTTACGATGCCCTTGCATCATACTCCCTCACTTGAAAATTTTCATGAACTCTTGTTCATGAGCTCTTGCACAGTCTGTCCATGCCTATGAATTTCTTCTTCATTCACCCAATTGGCATCTTCAACTGGATGTCCCTTCCATTTGACTAGGTAGTCAAAATACTCTTTTCTCCTAGTCTTTTTGCTAACCCTTTTGTCAATTATGCTTTCCATCTGTGGCTCTAAAACTACATGCATTTGTTTTTTCCATTGAATTTCTTTTTGTTCCTCCTTTGCTCCTACTTCTTCAACTCTGTAAGGGTACAAATCCGCAACATTGAATATCGGTGAGATTTCGACCCCATCGGGTAATTCAATCTCATATGCGTTTGCCCCAAATTTCCTTATGACCTTGCACGGTCCAATCTTTTTCATCTTCAGCTTATTATATGTTGCCCTTGGGAAACTTTCCTTCCTCAGATGTTCGAGAATCAGATCACCAAATTAAACTTGAAGTTCTCACCTGTGTTGATCTGCTCTTCTCTTGTATTCTTGAATTGAGCTCTGCAATCGCTCCTTAACTCGACTGTGAAGCTCCTTCATTCCTTCTACAAAGTCATCTGCACTAGCACTCCTAAATTCATTTTGTTCTGAATATTTCAATTCAAAAAATCCCCCTGGCTGCATTTTGTAGACAATCTAGAATGGACTCCGCGCTGTTCTTTTATTGAGTGAATCATTGTAAGCAAATTCCACCCGTGGCAGAATGTGATCCCATTGACTATGATGTTAAGTCACTAATGTCACAAACCCCACTGCGGCATAATAAATTTTTGCCTTTTCTTGAGGGACAAAACCCATGAAAACCTACGAAGCTTAGCCCATGCTGCAGATGCCACCTCTGCCTTGATAGAGTCTCTGTGCAACCTCTCGGTCTTAAGGATCATTCAATTCCTTTTATGAGGCGAAGCGGCCTCTTTTGATTTCTAGTTGAAAATCTTCTTCCAATCAATCCACATGTCCTTTCGGAAGCTTCCCCGTGCGAACAAAACTAGGCGTGAGCTCCACCCTCTCTGAGCGACCACAACACTATGACCAAGGCCTATTCCCGAAGGCACTTGTCGCAACTTGCAATCTCGAGAGTTCGCGAGTCGAAACTCCTGACTCTTCTTTTCCAATATCGCAATACTCGAGATCATGAAATGGGTATATCTCTCCTCTGTCAGCGCTGTAGCACCCTGTTTCCCCCAAATTTGTAATTAATCCTAATACAGGAATTACCATGCTAAAAGCATGATGAAAATGTGAATGTATGATGTGAAGGGACCTTATGAAGAAGGTTGATAAATGTAAATAACATTATGAATTTATATTACAGCACTGCTGAGAGGGGATGTGCAGAAAAAGAGACCACGATGGCAGTGGAAGGCACCTGAAAAGGTGGCGTTAACTTCCACTGAGAATTAAATACCGTATTTGGACTCCACTGGCCCGGAGAACCAAAAGCGGCTCACTGGTCCTGAAAATTAATGGCTCGCAGACTAGTAGGCAGATGGTTTGATGAGGGATGGGATGGTGAACCGCCCATCCGTAGAGTCGTCAGTCCTGATCAGTGCGAGGGTAATCGTGCCACACGCAACCTCGCGAGAGGATAAGGTGTATGGCATAGGCGATTGAGAGGGGCAGACGCGAGGGGAACTCTGGCAATTCTATGCAGAGTGAGTGACCGCAGAGAGGAGGGGATTGCAACCTTCGCTCCTGGGCACTGGCAGACAGAGAGACGCAGGTCTCAAGACATCGTGGTCAGCTCGGGGGTGGCTAGTGGTAAATCCATTAGGAGTCACTACGCCTATGGTTGGGTGGAAACGAGCACCCCTCTCAACAGTCGCTTCCATTGCTGAACTTACTTCTGATAAGTGTTTTGCTCATATTGCATCTTGAATTTATATGCTGTCACATATGTTCATAGACTTGTGGAATTGTACATGTTTTCCTGTGTAGGAATGTCTGTGTAGTAATTGATGATAAGGAGTAGATATTATCTCATAAAACTATAAAATTGTAAAGGATTGCAGCATGAGAGTGTTTGCGTAATGTTTGATATGAATAAGTTGATATATGCTTATCACAGAGAATAACATGCACGACGTACGTTGATAAAATGAAGCCAATCATGTCCATTCGTTCTCGGGAAGTTGTTTTCCTTTATCCGCTTCCGGAAATGCCCCGGTAAGGATCTCTTCACAGAGATTCCCTCCTTGGAAAGGTTCACCAAGAACCCAGAATAAGGACTCGAACGCACAGGCCTTATTAACCCGGCATGAGGAGGAACGATCCTATTAAGGTTCCAAGATAGCAGTGTTGTGAGATGAAATAAGTCGACGGATGAGATCTCATCGGAGGACCCATAGTCATTCACGACCATTAGATTGACGGAAGTAACGAAGGCATTACATACGTTGACCCTTTGTCCTCCATCATAGTGAGCCAAGAGAAATTGGGATCGTAAACTCCAGAGACCCAAAAGAACGAATCTAGACTGTTCAATCTCGATTCAATTACCCGTCAGCCGTTGGATCTGGAGAAGCCACGCAGGGGTTAAGCGCAGGGGTAGGCATGCGAGGAAATGATCTGAACCGTTGGATTTCGGATCATAGTCCCGACAACCGTCAGATCTCGAGAAGATGCGCCGGAGTTAAACTCCAGTGTGTAGAGGAACAGATACTAACCGTTGATTACGACAAGACACGTGTCAGCGTTCTAGGAAGTCGTCGGGATTTTTACCATCGGAGATTTGGGGAGTATAGAACCGTCACATATTGAAATTGCGATACGCGATTTCCCGATCAAATCTGGACCGTCCATTGTGCAGGACGCGTGTCAGGAGATCCCGTAAAGTCGGGGATCGGGAAATCGGGGTTTCCGAAAACAAAAGACTCATACATATTGAAATCACGATACGCGATTTCCCGATCAAACCTGGACCATCCATTGTTCGAGGACGCGTGTCAAAGGATCCCGTAGAGTCGTGGATCGGGAAATCGGGGTTTTCGATGGTAAGGAAATTGTGTAACAGGAGATCGCGATCCGTGATCTCTCGATAGGATCTGAACTGCAGGGACGCGTGGCGAGAGATCCCAGAAAGTCGGAGTTTGACATATCAGAGTTTCAAGAGTCATGAAACTCTTACACAATGGAATCGCGATTCACGATTTCCCGATACAATCAAGGCCGTCCATCTGGGGGACAAATGGAAACCATCCAGAACCGTCGGTGGTAGATCCCATCGGCATATCGGGAATCGACATATCAGGGATTTCAAGGACATGAAACCCTGACATTCCCAAACCGCGATATGCGAATTCCCGACACCATCACAAGCCGTTTATCCAAGGGACGCGTGTCGAGCATCCGGAGAGAATTGGGAATCGGGATATCGCGAGTCCCGAGTATATGTGTTCTGTGTCATCGCAAATTCCGAAACCCTGATGGAAGGTTATACAGCTGCAGTCATATGGTAAGTGGTCACATGGACCATGGTATAGCCAAGGGGGCTAGCCAGTGTAAAGGCGCGTCGAGAGCCCAGGGGACTTGTGCGCCATGACATTGAAAGGCGCCAAACCCCGACAAGAATTAAGACTGTGGTCTTGTGAACGTTATGGTCATATTGACCAGGACTTAGCCCGGAAAGCCAATACGCTAGGAGCACATCGGGGATCGGAGGATCGGGAGTTCCGGGTACATGTGCACCTCGGCACCACAACCTCCGAAACCTCGACGAGAAGCTGTCGGATGGTCATATAGGAACTGGTCGTGTGGATCAAAGGCTTAGCCAAGTGGGGCTGAGGCAACCAAGGAGTGAATCAGAGATCGACGATCGGTGATTGTAGTTGTCAAGACATCATGGGTGTCAAAACCCCGATAGAAGCAACCCCGAATCCCGATATTGAACCAGGGATTCAGCATCTCGCTAATGTAGGCTTCTGGGGATTTCTCAATTGTGGGAGATTAACCCAAAAATTTTAAAATTATGATAGTGGGTGTGTTACAAAGTGGTATCAGAGCATGGTTACAACACTTGGCCTGCTTGGGCTCAGGCACGGGCCGCGTTAGAAGATATTGTTATCTGTGTTTCTCTTTAAGGAGAAGGACTGCAGAATGAAACTATAATTTGGAAACTTCTATAACCCCTCTGTTAAAATGGAAACTACTCTTATAAGGAGTAGGGATGCACGGATCGTTATCGCTGATAAGATTTGAGTGCGGATGACAGAGGTAGAATAAATTATGCTATGAAGCTGCACGAGCCGGACAAGGGACATGAACTGAGTTGTTCTGCTTTAATGTAACGATGGCTACCTGCTAAAGTAGGCAGAGTCTCTAGCGATTAAGATGGCTGGTTAGGTAAGGATTAGTACCCAAAGGAAGAACCCCTCCATGGTTTGGGAAATCTGGTAAGGACTGGTAGGATCCTTAAAAATCTATGACCACTGTATTATTAAGAAACTAAACCCTGAACATATAAGTCCTCATGAATGAGAGGACTAGTGAAAATATGTAAGGTCAAATTTACCTAACCTATAAGGGTTAGAACCGACAATGAGGACACCCTGTTTGAGGAGTCCTTTGGGACTATTGCTAATTCCCAAGAGTGACCCTTGTTGGTCGTTTCCATGAAGGAGGATAACACCCATAGGAGTTAGGACTGTGAGATTAGTCCTGTAAGTAACTTAAAATCTCAGAAAACATAGCAATGAGAAATTCACGAAAGGATCATAGCAGATGATCAAGGAGCGAATTGGACCATTGATCGTCCAGAGAAAATTTTGCAATTCTAGAGGCCAAAGGATTCGAGGTTCTCCATAATAGAAATCCTGAAGTCATGAAATGCGAAATCGCGACATAATCACAACCGTCGGTTGAAGAGCCGTTGGTGATCGCTAGACCTAATTACTCAGCGGGGAAGATAAGGTTGATAACCTCTCATCACTCAAAATCTCAGGAGGAATAGTATTCGTTAGATTGGAATCAACGAGAGCCGTTGATCTAGAGCTTCGAGGTTTCGTCTATGAGAAAATGGAAGCGTAGACTTCCCAAGTCGCGCCAGGTAAATCACCAATTTGATCAGGTCCATTGATTGCCAGAGAGATCTGGACCGTGGGATCCAGATTTTTGGGGGCCACATAGATTAGAAGTTGGGAAACGGTGGAGCATTGTCCACGGATTCGCTGAAATACGAGATCCTGACGCGTGTCTGAGAACTAACCCCAGAGTCCGAGCAAAGGGTCATGTAGATGAAAGAGCCAAGAAAACCTTAGCCTTGGTCTTTCGGGTTTTCGGATTTCGGGAGTCAGGGAAAACAGAGTCCCTGCAACGAAAATTCCGAAATTGCGAAATGCGAAGCACCTTTTTATTCGGATCGTGGTCACCACCGGTGGTCATGTGAGGAGAGGGCATAAGCCAATATAATGAGTAGGGAATGAGTTCAATGCACTGAGGATCTTCCTATTAAGAAGCCTGATACTCATACCAGTGGGGTATGAAGGATATATAGAACGTGCAAGTAATGCACATGTGTGATGTAGGAGTATCAATATACTAAGGGCCCAACATGATGGCCCTGATGAGTGAACTGTGAGGCAAGACTTACACTTGCCAAAATTGAATGAATACCATGGATGCATGTTTATATTCCTTAAAAGGAATATTTGGTAGACCACAAAAAGGCAAACTCAAGGTTGAGGCCATCACAGTGGTGATGGATCTGCAATGAGGAAGTTGCATGCTGAAGGAGTTCCCAGTGGAGGAACTGTATAAGGTCTCTGTCAGAAGAGAAAAGTCACAACCTTGATAATTGTTGAAGGTTGGAAAAGGAGCTGCAAGGCCTGTCCATGTATAAGAATCCTGGATTACATTTTGGAAAAAAAATCATGTAAGTGATAGAAGACTAATAACTGAATATTGACCATTCTGATAACCTAATGAAAGTGTGTAGGATGCACATGTTCCCGACTCATTATGAACAAAGAGTTGCTACTAAAGCATGTTGAAGCATCCTAAGAATTAGGATGGGCCTAAACCAGGGCTGCTCAGGAAAAGGGCAGTTGTGGAAACCAGTTTGGTTGGTAAGAGGCCAGTAAACCCCTGAGTATGATTAATTGAATAAGTGAGTACGTTTAATTGATATAACTTGGTTGAAGTTGTGATTGAGGAAAGGCAGTGAGACCTTAGAGATAACTTGACTGGGCTGAAAATCCCCAGGCAATGTAAAAAGAATTGGAAGAAGGGGAGAGCCCTCAATTCTTTCTTTGACTATGCATCACGCTTTTAGGGGATGAGAAAGCCGGTACATTGATGAACACAAATTCTTTGACACCATAATAATGATGGTTGTAATGCTGTGAAAATGATTGAGAACTGTTGTCTTACACTCATGAAAAACATTAAGGATAATGTGATGAAAGTGCATACTGATATGCTAGACATGCCTGGAAATGTTTTTATTAAACGCTATGATATTTGTATTTCAATTTCATG
>JASDQU010104264.1:128659-141055 GCA_032191745.1 Picea mariana
TGAAAAGCACATCTGCCTGAAAACATGCCAACATACAACACATGCAGAATGGATATCTTCTCCTTCCAATGATGGATATACAAATGAAGGCTTGTGGTCATTCGAATAGACAAAGCAAAGAATAATCGTTTTTATATGTAAAGGGAAGGACATGAATGAATTGATGAAAAAGAACAAAAGTTCATGGAGAAAACTAATAAACTGATACCTGGTCATCCCCTTCCATCTTTTAATCTTTCAGTCAGCGGGATCCTTCCTCCATTGGAGGCTTTGATTATGGAGTCGCAAGGTAGATTATTACAGTCAATTTCTGTGTCCCTCTCTTGTCTACCATCAAGAGTTGGAACTATGGCGTTCTCTCATGGAAGCTTGCTTCACACTCCGCTCCCCAGCAACAGCGCCAAAAATGTTAGCACATGGGAGTCACACTCTGACTGCTAGGAGTGTAAACCTAGTACCCATCATTGTTCAAATACAAATTTATAAAGTGATGGAAAATGAATGAGGAAAACTCACGAAAATAGTGTCAATGACATATCACTCCACACAATATACACCAGCAAGTAAGGTTTTGAATAACTTAGATCAAGTTTTAAAGAGTAAAAATGGACAGATGGAAGACATGGAAAGAAAAAATGAAATATGTATAACATTTACATGAGGTAGTAGATAGACATATGAAGAACACCCTTGAAACGAGAACTTATTATAATCAAAGGGAAACTCTGATAAAATTATAGACAGTATTACAACATATCCTCTATTGCAACAAAGCTACAATAAAGCCTATCCAATCATTCAATAAACAATAATCAGATTTAGATAGAAAATGTGACAAGAAAGAAAGAACTGATTTCTATTATTCAAAGTGTCTTAAGTCTGGTCTATTCCATAGGAGCATTCCTCTGTTACATGAATAGTATGAAAATTATCAGTTTTTCTCAAAACATTCGAACCTCCTATTAGAATTACAAATATGTTTTTATAACCTAGACTGTTAGTGACAGCACTACAATTCGAATAACAACTTTCCTAAGATCCATGTGCCTTCAAAGTGGTGTGACAACAGGTGGATAATAGAAAATAACAAAAAGCTAAAATTTAGGTTGATGTTGGCAACGTATTCAAGACATTATTTATGGTTAATGAAGTGTCTCTTTAAGCGCTTTTCCCTTTGGCAGGTGGCCATCTAGCTCACAACTGACCCTTTAGACATCTAGCATGTATCCATCGAACACCTGATAACTGCTTACTCCTTCAAAACTTCCAGAACAAGAGTTTGCAGCACAGTTAGCAGCGCCTAAGATATCTAACAGATAATCATTGTGTTGATGAAGGAAAATCCCCACCTTATCACTCCAACAGGTGCTCAACAAAGCTGCAAAAAACGAAATTTCAAGGAACTATGTTTTCCTAAATATAGTCTAAGAGGTGAATATATATATATATATATATAAACATCCTTGTGGTTTCAATTAAAACCAAAGCGCCAATGTTCTTCTTTGCAGCCTTAGCATTTAAAACTGAAGTGCACTCTTAATCAGTGAGGCAATGTTCAGCTGAGGTTACAATAGTCACTTAAATCGCCATAGAAAATCTTCTTTTAATTACCTTATGCATCTTTGTAACAGTTATTTGGCTTGCCTGTAGATATACCTTTTAGAAACAATCATAGTCATGTTATTCCTCCTTATTAATGGAAGAGATTGATAGAGATTGATATGTATTTGATATCTCAGCAGTGCTCCTGATCTGCAAGCATCTTACCAAAGGTGTTTGTGTTTAAGGCCCGATCTTATCTGGCGTTTGATTCTTTACAAGATATTTAAAACACCAGCTGTAAGTGAGAGGAGGATAAATTGTTCCTTCAAGCAAGGGTTAAAGCAGCTCATTCAATAAAATGACAATTTTATGTATATGGTCAGTAGACATGCCCAGAACAAGGGAAACCGGCATGCGTGATAGCATGTTAGAACCAATGCGAAAATCTCCAACAATGCTTTAAATCAGAAAATGAAAAAGATTTGTAAATATGGGCACAACATTCAATATAAAATCCCATGCATCAGATGGAAGCTTCATTGTGCAACTCAACCCAAAAATCCTTCTTTTGTCAGTGCATTTGACACTAGTGTGCTCTGTCTCCATAATCTCCCTCAACACAACACCTGGTTGACTTCCTATATATGCATCTAGACTCCTCAGGTTTTTTTTTAATACTTCGAAATCGGGCATGGCTCTTTAAATGTAACTTGCTGAATGTTGTCGATGTTAGGCATGAGAATTGGCTATGGCATCTGATTACAGAGAAAAAGGATTCGAAACCTGTATATGAACGTTGGGCAATGATGTTTTGAATGATTTTCTAAACCTTAGCATGAGCATGGATGTTCAATATCCAGTTGGACTGGTGCTTCCTCATGTCTCGAACTCAGCTTTGATGGTTGCTTGAAATATCAATGCTCCTCATGGCTCAGGCATACTCGGCGTTCATCGTACTTTTGAATTAGATAATGAACAACGCCTCAATAACTTTTTAGTGATGGCGTTTGGAAAACCTTCGTGGATTATTTCCGGTGTGGAGCTTGGCGAATTGTCAATTCGACCAGCACTTGGTGCTTGAACTCCATTCACCAAGCAAGATTGACACTTAGGACTGTGACTCGGCAATGACAAATCCTCAATTGATAAATGATTATAGGGGTTTGATACTTGGTGTTGATTTTGAGAACATGGCTCGTCACTTTAAACTCAAGTTCCTTCCCTTGGCTTCGGCGCTTGGTCTTTAAGCATTTTTTAATTTTTGGTTTTACCTCGATGGGATAATCCCACATTGGTAGTGCATCCCTAAAACTGTTGTTTATATATAACATCATCCCATGATTTGTTTGACATATCGTACACGAACTTGCACCCTTCCTTGATGGCTTGGGTCTACGCGTTGGGCTCCTTGTGGACTTTGTATCTATAATTAGATCCCGGTGCTTGGTAGACTTGATGAGATAGTTAGAGAATAGGCATTCCCATGATTTGTTTGACATATCGTACACGAACTTGCACCCTTCCTTGATGAAAGAATTTTATTCATTTGCTCAATTTTATTTTTAAAGTAATTATCAATTTTGATTTCAAATGTAGAGGTTGAAAATCCCAAAAAGAATTTTTTTCACCTTCTATCATTTGCTCAATTTTATTTTTGAAGTAATTATGAATTATGAATTTTGATTTCAAATGGAGATTAGCATTTATAATGATTTTAAAACCTAATCATTGTTATAATTAGGCTTTGGCCATCAAGACAAATGAAAACCTATTTGAATGAGGTCTTAGGAGGATAAAAAGTCTTAACGAGGTGTGTTGCTTTGGAAGACTATGATAGGAACTATGATGTTTATAATACAAATCAGGGCAAAGATCATGGGATTGGGAAAAAACTGACAATAAGAGCTCATCAAGAATTGATGAAAGAATTTGGAGGATGTGGGAATGGAAATAGTTTCAAAGATTTTTCAAATCTAGCGCAAAAAATTTGGTGAAGGAGCTAAATTGTTAATGGTGCGTAGTTGAACGCTAACAAGGAGGAAACTATAAATATTTCATCCACAAAAGGATTCATATCGGCCTTCTTAGATGCAGAAGAACATCGAGGTTATGGTTGGCAAAAGGAGATCTAACAACTGTCTCAGATTGCCCCGGGTTCTACAGGAATTAGTGAAGGTACAGTCTATAGTGACCAAAGGAGAAAGATTGGGGAAGGACAAAGGCATAAGAGGAAAGGACTAAAATCCAAAGGAAACCTTGGTAGTCTGGTACTCGGGAAAGACGTGTGTTTAAATCAAGTTACCCGAATGGAAAACCAAACTCTTGTAGGAAGAGCAAGTGGAAGAAATTTTTCCCTAAAAACTATGATTGATTAGGCACTTTTTTCCTGGAAGGAGAATCTTAGTTATGTTCCAGAGATCATTGAACTAACCAGGAATTGATTTGCCTTTAACTTTCTGCAACCAGATCATGTAAAATGGGTCCTAGGAATATTTTGGAGTCTCAACAACTCTCCACTTCTTTTAAAGCCTTAGAGTCCTCTTTTTTATGCAAGCAGAGAGAGATTTGATCAAATACCAGTCTAGGTTCGACTGTCGGCGTTGCCTTTGTAGCTCTAGTCTCTGGAACATTTCAAAGCTATCGAGAACTTTTTGGGGGATTTTTTAGATGCAGATATAACCTTTGAAGAAACTAAACAAAGAAAAGTGGCAAGGGTATTAGTCAGTTTGAATGTCATAGAGGGGCTAGGAGAAGAAGTCGATCTGATGTGGAGAACTTATACTCATACCCAGAGAGTGGATTATGAAAATGTTCCATTTAGATGTCGAAGGTGCCACCAATATGGACACTTGATTATGAACTATAAATTGCCATTAAGGACCAAAGGAAAGGGTATTAAAAGCGACAAAGGAAAAAGAATAGTATAGGAGGAAGAGAGAAGCTAAGCAGTGGCTTTCGAGGATGGAGTCCAGGTAATTGCAGATTTAAGGTGGACTAAATATCAAGGACAAGGTGATTCTTTATAGGAAAGGAAAGAATCATCTCCAAAAATGGATAACAAAGTTGCAAAAGAGGTCGGGAATTTAAGTATTGTCAAGACACTGTTAGATACCGTAAAGGGCATGGCCTCGGGTAACCCTTTACCTCCCTCTCCTCCATTTATTGTTTTAATAAATTAATTAAATTTAGATGGCAATGAGTGGTTGGAGGCTCTCAGAAACATGTCCCTCTCTACAAGACCCTCACAAATCGCAACTAGACCCATGGATACCTCTGTGATTGGTCTTTCTTTGGTTAATCCTCCAATCCGAAAGAGGCTTATCAGCATTGACGGCGACTCCTCCTGCTCGTCTTCTGAGAACTCATCTGCTCGCTATTTTCTTAAATCCCAGAAGAAATATTCAAGAGCTCTTTATAGCAGAGAATAAAGCTACAATAGAAGAATTGGTTTGAATGGCCCATCTCTTTCCAAGATTTTTTTATGAAGAGGACAATAGAATTTTGATGGAAGAAGTTTTAGAAGAAGAATTAAAAGAATTTCTTCAAAGTTTTCAGATAGACAAAATCCCGGGTCCAGATGGCTAGACTATTGAATTTTTTTTGGGTTTGTATGATATTCTGGGACAAGATATGCTCAAGTTGGTAGAGGACACCATATCTACAGGATGAATCCCTTTAAGCTCAAACTCTACCTTCATATATTTAATTTCAGAAAGTGATAATCTGGTGACTTTGGATGAATTTCGTCCAATTTCTCTTTGTAACTGTATCTACAAAATTGTTTCAAAAATTATAGCAAGAAGGGTGAAAATAATACTCTCGGAAAGAATATCGAGTGAGCAGTTTGGTTTCTTGGAAGGTAGACAAATTCATGAAGTGATAGGGCTAGCACAAGAAGGCCTACACAACATTAAATCCAAGAAATTGAAGGGAGCAGTGCTAAAAATCGACCTCTCCAAAGCCTATGATAGAGTAAGTTAGCTTTATATTCAATTATTACTAACTCACTTGAGCGTTGCAGTTCCCTTCATCAGGTGGATCGTGAGTTGTATCTCAACAGTTTCCTTTGCAGTGCTTATTAACGGCTTTACCTCACACTTTTTTTCATTCAGAAAGAGGCTTAAGGCAGGGTTTCCCTCTTTCTCCTTTGCTTTTTCTCTTCATCATAGAAGGACTCAGTAGAGAAATTTTGGAGGAAAAAATATTAGGATCCTTCTCGGGAATCAAAATTTCACAAACTCTACAAATTACACATTTTCTCTTTGTGGATGATGTGCTAATATTTACTATGGGCTCCAAACAAGATGCAAAAACTTTAAAAAACATCCTAAGTCTTTTCTCAAAAGCAACAGGCATGGAAATTAATGAAGGAAAATTGTCCCTCACAACAAATTCGATTACTGAAGAAGAGAAACTTATATTTAGGAATTTCTTTCCTTTTGAGGAAAAGAAGCTTGATGATGGTTAAAATACCTAGGTTTCTTTTTAAAACCAAATGATTATAGAAAAGAATATTGGAAGTGGCTATTGAAGAAATTGGAAAAAGGATTAAATATTTGGAGCCATAGGTGGCTTGTTTGGTATGTGTTATATTCTTTGCAAGTGTGTGTGGGCACGTCAGATTCGACAACTACGTCTAACGATCCCAACTTCCTTGCGCGTTTTTTTCTATTTTAGCGGATTTTTCTATTTTTAGCCGTTTTTTAAATTAATCCTAGATTAATGGATTAGGGTTTTGGTTGCTACGGATTACCTAAAACATTGTATATATTGTATGGTGAATGGTGAAATTAATACAATGAAGAGTTGAAAGGTGTGGCACCAAGGAAGGTTGGTTTTCTCCCGGTTAAGGGTTTCCAGTGTAAATCTGTGTGTACTATTTGTATGAGCCATTGATTAATTTATTTTTTGCTTAAGAATTTGTATGCATTGCTTTACTTCACAGGTTTAAAACTTACATGGCTTTCATGTGCAGGAAGAATAGTATTAGTCAAATCAGTATTGGAAGCCATTCTAGTTTACTGGATGTCACTCTCGTGGATCCCAAAAGGAATCTTGGAAGCAACTAGAAAACTCACCTTCAGATTTCTTTGGAGTGGCAAGAAAGAATCACATGTGACTCCTTGGGTTCGCTAGAAAAGGATCATTGTTCCTAAGGCTCTTGGAGGATGGGGGTTGAAAATGATTTTTCTCTTTTCCAAAGCACTGGTGGAAAAAGGTAGCTGGCAACTCTTAAAAGCCTCCAGTCTCTAGACCAGGGTAGTGGTTCAAAAATATATTGAGCCAGATTCTTTGGAGGCATGGATTAGGAATCCACAAAAATCTTTGAAAGGGGATTCAGTGATATGGAAGGTGATTATCAACTCCTTCCCGGTCATCGGGGAAGGATTAGTTTGGAAGATAGGGAATGGACAGCGGGTTAGATTGGGAACAGATCTGTGGTCGAGATGTGATTGACAACATATTCTCCCTGAACATATTGTTAATCATCTAAGAAACCATGGGTTTGACACTTTAAATAAACTTGCAGAGCCGAGACTAACAACCATCTGGTCCCAAGGATGGAAATCGGAAAACTCGATGGGTTTAGAAGAGGAGGATGTCACAGAGTTGGAGAGATATATAAAAAAATTAAAGAGATCACATATTAGGCTCAGGGATTGTGAGGATGAACTTATTTGGGATTCTTCTCCCTCGAGGATCTACACTCCCAAGGATGGATATATCAAATTAAATTTAGACTTGTTTCAAAGAGAGCCAGTCTGGTGGTGGAGAAAGCTTTGGAAGTTGAATTGTCTAGCCAAGACAAGATTAATCATGTGGAATGTCTTATCAAACAAGATGTCGACCTTGGAAATACTCCAGAAGAGAAATAATCATAGACCGGGCTAGTGCTCCCTCTGTAAATCTAAAGGAGAAACAACACTTCATATATTTTTGGAGTGTCCATACATCAAAGAAGTCTGGAATGAAGTTTCGATATTTTTGGAAATCTGTTGCAGTTGGATTGGTCCTTCGTTGGAACAAGATTGGCAGGATTGGTGTTCGAACGGAGAAAACAGAGGATTTAGAGCCTTACCTCTTTTGGTAATCTCGGGAGTTTGGATAGCTTGAAACTCCCTCATTTTTAAAGGAGTTACTATGGTTCTAGATATTACAACTGCCAAAAGTATTGTCATACTTTCTTCCCTCTCTCTTTCTATTGAAAGAGACAAGACAAGACAGGTTCAGGAGGAAGTTATTGACAAATCAAAACCTTGGGGTCTTTTTGATGGAGCTTCACAAAACAATAGATGCGGGGGAGGAGGGATTTTCTTTATTTCAGATTCTCACCATTTTTCCTTGACCTTTGGCCTAGGGATGAGATCAAACAATTCTGTAGAACTGATGAGCCTTAAACTGCTCATTTCTTTTGCCATAGAAAAGGATTGTCACTCTTTCACTGTTTTTGGAGAATCCGTGAATGTCATTAATTGGATTAGAGGAACTCAAAGATACACAAACACTAGACTTGCTAACATAGTGGAAGACATCAAATTTTTACATACCTCTTTTGATTCTCTCACATGCTGACATGTTTACAGGGAAAGGAACAAGGAGGCAGACAGGAGGCCGAAAGAGGGGATTCATTTGTCTTTGGGCCAATGGAAAGTAACTGAAGTGTTAAATGGACATATTCAAGAAAATCTACATCAACCATTTTTGGAATGACTACTATAGACAAAATATACTCAGCTCTATGTAAGAATCTTTTTTGTACAAGATGCATAAAACAATAACTACATGTTGACTCAATATTTCAGCAGTCCTTTACAGGATGGAAATTTTTGAGCTACATCAGTAGCAATCAGATTCTAGACACAACAGTTGATCAAGAATACACTTTGAAAGTGTATCTGCAGAATGTAATTTTGTTCACCTCTGATGAAATAAAATTATGCTTTTTTCCTTGGAAAAAACAACATCCACAAGAAATTAAACTCGGAAATGCAAGAGAATACAATGAAAATTTAGCATCTATCAAATAGATTATTTAGCACTTATCCCAAGAAATTTATGAGTATGTTAGCTAGAAGTTAGAGTGAATTATGCAGAAAAATGAAGCAAATTAAATGGTTGTAGTAGTGTTTTGCAATGGCAACAATAAAGTTAGTGAGTTTAGCTAAGCTAGGGTTAGGAAAGGTTAGTAAAATCCTTAGACAATAAATTTGGATAGTTTTTTGATCGATTCCTTCACAAGAGAGCTAGTGAACTAGTGAAGTTTGGGAAATGGAGTCATTTACAACAACAATATAACTTGGAGAAATAATGATGTCTAAGAGCTTGCAGGGGTATAGACCGATTGGCAAGTGTCGTGTAAATGGAAGGAAATTTGTAAAGGAGGTATCAAGTTCAATTCTCACCCCAATTTACTTGTGCTCCATGCTTGCGAGTTGTGTGGCGCACCTGGGGTTATAGTGGTAGTGGATGGGTATCGACCCTGTGTCACGCGAGTACGAGAACTGCGAGTTGTCGATTGCCCCAGTATAAAAATAAAAATAAATAAATAAAATAATAATGATGATGATGATGATGATGATGTCTAAGGATAATTAGATGAAGTTGAGGAGCTATCACCTTAGGGCCTCAAACTTTGAGTCTCAAAAGATTAATTTACTAGAGAACAAGCACCTTTGGGCTCTATCAAATTCTTCTCTCCTTAGATTCTTGAAATATATATATTGCAACAAGCCTCTAAAACCAAACTCCTAAAGTGCTCTAGACAAGAGTTCCTTGACAAATTAAAGGGTGGAAAGATCTAGAGAGAGGAGGAAGCACCTTATGCTCCTTTACTAGGGTCTTAGACAAGCAATATCAAAATATTCAATATGAACAAGTAAAATATACCATAATCATTCAATGCATGAAATGAAATCACATATTTTAGTTACTTCACCAAGAATAATCAAACATAAAACCCTAGTTGCAGAAATTTTCCACCAAAACAATCCAAGAGACATCCAAAGCAAGTCATCCAAGAGATAGTGCACCAAGTAAAAGAGACAATATTGCCACTAAATTGAAAATTCCATATCTAATCCTCTTGTGTGAGGAAGAGTTATGATGGAAATGAATTGCAAGGAGGTGTATTTATATCACCTTCTTTGGCCTAAAATGTCAAGTTTAAAATATAATACGGTCGACCCAAATATTTTTCCCTTACAATTACAAGATTTAAATTTTACATCAAAATATCCCTTAAAAGGGTGACATCATGCCCTTCAAGGGTGACATTGATCTCCTAACGTGGAATGTTGCACTGGAAAAGGTGTAATGTTGGGCTTCCAAAGGCCATACATCATGCCACACATGCCAAATTTCATGTCAACCCTCCTACATCAAGGCACCAAGCGCTAGAATGATGTCATGAGCCTGAGGGGTGACATATAGGCCTCCAAAGGCTAGCATCCTAGTGGGAGAAGGTGAGAGCTCATCTCCTAATCATGATAGGGTGCCTCCAAAGGCAGTGACCTCCTTCTTCAATGTGCGAATGGTGATCACGGGCCTATCCCAAACGTGGGGTATAGCACCCACCCTTGGGTTCCAAATCCCTCATGAAGGTTTGAACACAAGAATCTCCTCATGAATACATGTCCATCGGGAAAGGTCCTACAAAGACAAACAAATGTGCCCTCCAAGGTTCCATAAGTCACAAGAATCATGCCAAGTAATCCACATCTAATAATGGAAGCACTTAAACATGTGCATCAAACCCCCCTTTTCAAACTAAACAAATACTCAAAGACATTATACAATTTGTCAAATTTAGGTGTGGGGGGGGTGTCAAGGCATCCTATTGGGTCAGTCAATCCCCAATTCAAAGGTGTTTCCCAAGGGAAACCTATCTAATTCATGTTTTAGTATGAGATGGAGCGAGGTAATACTTCTGGGTATGGGGTTTCATGAAATACAAGGGCTTGTGTTGTCTCATTTATGGGTGCCTTTGTTGAGAGCTAGCCACATCCTTTTCCTTTTTTTGTTTTTTTTAAAGCATATTTTTCCAATCACTTTATTAGCCATTTATTTTTCATGTGTTTCCAAGTTGAAGACAATAAGGGGCACTAAAAAGGAAATGCATAGCCCACATACATTCTACCTTGGTTTGCATACTTTTCCAAGTTGAAGACAATAAGGGGCACTAAAAAGGAAATGCACAACCCACAATCGCTCTACCTTGGAAAGCAACATTAATTTATTAGTTATTTATTTATGGGTCCCTCGCTTTTCTTAGAGAGGTGTTTCATTGCTTTCGATATCCCAGGGTGATATTTTATTGAATGATGTTTTTGCTAAGGCACCTCTGAGCCTAATGGCCCCTTCTTCCCATGAAATGAGGTACATGCCCTTCTTGTCTCAATAAGCCTGAAAACCCAAAAGGTGAGGAGACGAAATGGAAGAAGTATGGAAAGTGATAAGTATGATTGGGAATGGTATGATGACTCTTCAAGTAACCCCCTAGTATCACCCATTCCCGAGGGTGACCAACTTACTAGGATGTCATGACACCCGCCAAGGTTAAATAAGGCAAAGGGTATAATTTCCAAGCAAATGTTATGTAATAAAGAAAGGATTTTTTGCAACATATCCAAATGCTTCAATTATTAAAATGACAATTACCATGAAATAGGACCTATTACCTCATGAAGAAAGACTTGTTTCCCTTTGGGGCCAGACGATGTGATGGATGTTGCTCTACTGTTGGTGATGACCAATGGTGTAAGTCAATATAGGGGGGGATCTTATAGTCAATCTGGCTCTCGGCACTCCATGTATGCTACCTTTCAAGACATGATCTCCTTAGTTACCCCTAGGACGAGGGGGGTAACATCAAGCTCCTACTTGGGGACATGTGCTCATTGTATAGAGCATAAGAACCTTAGCATCTCTGGTATGACATGTTCCTACACACTCAAGCAAAATAATCATAGCATCTAGGGTGGTGCTATCACCCCTTATTCTTATATAAATTATCAAAATCCCAAAGCAAATGTTGAAAAGAAATTTTTCCAATATTTTTATTCTAACATGTGAATATGATCATGAAAAAATATAAGTATGACATAGCAATGATGCAAGATGCAACAAGAAAATATGTAAATCATCAGCATGTATGCAAACTATATGCAAATTATACTACCATTATATGCAATATGAAACATATATAAAATTAGATTCAAGATGCAAATTCCTACCTACCTACCAATACTAACTATACTAGACTAAGAATTCAAGTCTCCTCCCCACAATGGACCCTAAAGAGATTCCCACTAACTGGTAATGGGCATCTCTTTTCCTTTATTTTGTTCAGGTAGTAAGATTCATTAACAGACTTCCCTCTAACCTTAAATGTGTTAGAATATAGAAGATGGTGTGCTCATTTTACCATTGACGATACCCTCATCACCCAACCACAGGCCGAAGCCTCCCTCCAAGCACCTTAACCTTGACTGAGAATTCTTTCGAAAGCAAACCCTAGGCTAGATAACCAAACAAAGAGAAGTGCATCTCTCCCAAAGGATAGCGCAACACAAGAGACTGATCAGATAGTCCCAAACCCTAGCCAAGAGATATCCAAGCCAAACTGAAACTATTTGATGCTGTACCTGCACCTGCAACTCTCCTCCAAACCTGCACACCAGACTGCAACTACAATGCGCGCCAACTAGGAAACTGCTGCGCAGAACTGGCTCTGTCTGCAACTGTTGAGATGCTACAAATGAGAATTTGCGCCCTATATTTATAGTAATCCTGCCAGTTTGTTGGGGCCGACTTCTCCTTCTGGGTATGTGTATGTTCAGTATATTATTATTATTT
>JASDQU010104264.1:141279-153612 GCA_032191745.1 Picea mariana
ATCCATCTTCATCATGTATCAATGACAACTCATTGATCCATCTTCATCTATGCATTCTCATCAAGGACAATACATATTATATTACATCAATCATCAATCAATCAATCCTTTGTCATCAATCAATCACTTGACATCAATCAATCAAACCATTGGCATCAATGACAACATGATCCAATAGTAGGCTGGGTATTTCATTGAGATTTGGTTCTCTCTTTGAGTTGGTGCTCATTTCAGTTGGTATTGATAAACGCCAAGGATTTTAGTCCGTAATACAAAAGAAACTTATAAATATATCTGGTGTTCATTGTGTTCTTTATTGTGATGGTAAATAGTTCTTTATTGTTAATATATGTCATTGAGATATGTTTACATGCAAGCAACTATGTGTGAATAGAAGTAATGAGTAACGATGTTGTGAATGGTGACGGATAACTAAATTTTTTTAAGAAGTTGTAAAAAGAGCCTCACACTGATTCACCCCCCCCCCGTAGTGTGGTCGGTGTGTCCAACAATTGGTATCCAAGAAATCCTTCACTATAAGCCTTACGAGCTTCAAGGAGATCCACGAACACACAAATAGAAGAAGGTTGTGTAGAATCAGCTAACACTTATCTTATAGATGAAGAGGAAGATTCATGGAAGCTCGAAAATAAAATTTTAGATTTATTTGAAGTATAAGATGTTTTTGATCCTAATTTTGATGTTGATGAATACATTAAGGAATCCCTAGAAAAATTCCAAAGGAATACTGATACAGGGGCATCGTAAGTAGCCAACCAAGCAAGCAACGTAAAAACGGGAGACAGCTGGAAAAGCACCAGCGCACATTTTGAAGTGTTTGAGATTAATGAATGGACATTAATGTAATAGCTAAGGGAAGTGTACTTACATTTATATCTAGATATTGTAAACAGATCTTGAGCGTTTCTCTCTTCTGTAGAATGTAGAGGCATTTATGCTTAATAAATGCAAGTAGGTAGATTTAATTTAATAGATTAGACAGTTTAGAAATATAGGAGGGAAAATAGATATAGACACCCTCACCCTTGTATCATTGTAATTTGGGGATGATCTTTCAGAATTCATACGCTGTAGAGCTGTAGCAGAGAGCTATAGAGAAGAACCCATGTACAAGAGCACTTGAGTTAATATATGAAGCTTTGACTCAACTTTCATGGTGTTATGATGCTTACTGTTTACAATTGTTGAATGGTATGTTTACAGTTGATTTTTTTCTCTGTTATGCATTTGTTTCAATGCTACATTGTGTGTATGATTTCATGGTGAATGCATGAAGTCTGAGAGAGGAGAAGAATGAGTTTCAATTGTTTCTCTCCCTGATAATTTCTACAAAGAGTGCAGTGAACGTCTGGAAGGTGTGTGTTGACGAGGGTCTAAGTTTTATCTCAGAAAGCTCAGGAGAGATATTGTTGTTCTCATACCATATGAAGTGCAAGTGAAGCATAGAGTCGTGCAAGGTGTACGCAAGCCAAATTGAAGCCTTGGATTTTATAAATTCAGAAAGAAGATTGAGAGGACCATTGTTGCGAAGAGTGCACAGTGTCAGAGACTCAAATAACCAGAGGTTATTTGAAGTTTTTCCACAAGGAGTGCAAGGAGGGATCCTTTCGGGAAGCTTGAGTTTACAAGTGAAATCTCAGGAAGGATAACACCTTTGAAGTGATCAAAGGGGAGATGGAGATCGAAATCGTCTCATAGAAGTCAAGTTCAGGAGGGAGAACGTCGAGTCATTTGGGCAAAAGTCATTGACGAGTGCATCTGGTGGTCAGAATTATCCATGGAGAACTCATGAAACCGCGAGGACCATAGGATCCATAGGAGCTGTAAGGTGGTTAGGAGTTGGATGAATCCTCCACCCTTACATCAAGAGTCGACGTGAATTGTTGATTGTGGTCAATTTTAGCCGACATATCATTTGGGGGATTTGAAATTCATAAGCTTGGAGTGCAGGCCAAAATCCTTGGTCAATCTAATTCCCGAATCGTGAAATGGATTTTCAGGTGTGAAATTTTGGCATTTCGGGGTTCGGCATTTCGGCAATTCCGATGACAAGGAGTTGGGTCACTTAGCATTGAAAACCCTGAAGTCGCGAAACACAGTGTGTATTTGAAGTAGAATTTCGACATTTCGACTCTCCGGGGTTTGAGAAGTAGAGGAGGCAGTGACTTTGGAATTGAGTGTTTCAAACTCTCGGTTCACGAAATCCCGAAGAGGGAAGGGAAAAATTCCCTAAAAGGTTGAGGGACAATAGCCGTTGGGTACCAATCGGGTTTCATGGTTTCGGGACTCAAGAAGTGGAGTTGTATGGTCAACACAACTCCTGAAATCATGAAGAGGGAAACATCGAAAGGTGGGTCCCAAGTATCAGTCAGAGGATACATGCGACAAAAATCAAAAGAGGGGTCAAGCTTCGATGAAATTCCGAAAGGCCATTGATCTCACATTCCATGGGACGTTGAGCCCATTTCGACATTCTGTCATTTTGGAGTTCGGGGAATCATAAGGGAAGAGGAATGATTTTTGGTTGTTCGCTCAAAGTCCTGAAAGATGAAACTAGTGGGTAAGAGGTGGCATGTGCTCGTCGCGTTGGAGTAGTCAACCTTCATTGACATTTTGCATTTCGGAATTTGACAAGAGCTACGGAAATACATCAGGACTCTCCAACTCCCGAAATCCAAAGTCCTTTGTGGCTTAAACAAAAGGGTTTGATTAACCCTTGGCATGGTTATAGTGAAGATCCTGTGCAGATCGTGGTCCAAGGGCAAGGGGGTCTGCGTCAAAGTGGTATCAGAGCACAGTACAAATTCTTTGCTTTCTGTAGCAGAGAGAAAAGAGGAAATTTTTTCAGCCATGCCATTGAGAAGAAGAGATAGGCCAATGCCTGATCCAGCGATGGAAAGAGAAATGTGTGAGTTACATGCCAGACTTGATGCTATGGAGACAGCACAGAGGCGCACATTCGACGTTGGGGATATCAGCAAGGTGGAAAGTGAAAATGAAGAAGGAAATAAAGGAGAAGAAGTTGCAGTCGAATATGCTGCAAACAAACGCCTATTCAGGGCTGTTGCAAGGATAGGTGCCATAGAAAAAATGGACATTCCAGTGTACGAAGGAAACTTGGTTGTTGAAGAACTTCTAGACTGGATTAGAGCTCTAGACAAATACTTCGACTATGAGGATGTCGAGGAAGACAAGAAAGTAAAACATGTCATTACTAGACTTAAAGGGCATGCAACACTGTGGTGGGATAAACTGCAGGCTGACAGACGCTACAAGGGCAAGCAAAAAATCAAAATCTGGGATAGAATGGTTGCAAATATGAAAGACAAATTTATACCCAAGGATTATCAAATCACTCTGTTTCAGAGGATGCAAAATTTGAGATAGAAGATGATGTCAGTGAAGGAATACACTGAAGAATTCTACAGGATAAACATCAGAGCAGTTCATCGGGAAAGCGATAATGAAAAATTTAGCAGGTACATGAATGGTATACGATATGACATTCAAGATGAGATGAGCATTCTAGCTATTCGAAATATGGAGGATTCTTGTCAGATAGCTCTGAAATTTGAATAGAAATTGAGCCAGAAGCAAGGTCAAAGAGGCCAAGGTTGAAGTCAAGCCAGAGGAAAAACAATTTCCCAAGATAGGACTCAGAAACCTAAAGAAGAGGGAAAGAAACCTCAATTTCAACCTGAGAGAGGAGGAAGCTCACAAGGAAGGCAATATGCTGATAGAAATGATTTTCCTCGAGCCAAAGGGAGAGGAAGAGGCAGAGGAGGTGAAGTGAAATGCTTCATTTGTGGAAAAATCGGACATAAATCCTATGAGTGTCCAGATAAGAAGAAAGATGGTGGTGAAACTCACATTGTCGAAGATCAAGGATGGAATGTTGAGGCAAAAGATGCTGAGGGAAGAAGATCTTTGATGATGAGGAAATTTCTCTTGAAGCTGGAGAAGGAGGCAGGGAACCCAACCCAAAGAAATAGTCTGTTTTGGACTGCTTGCAAAACCAAATATAGGGTATGAAAGATCATAGTGGATAGTGGTAGCACAGACAATCTCGTATCTACAGAGATGGTAGAAAAGATGGAGCTGGAGACTATTGTACATCCAACCCCATACAGAGTTTCGTGGCTACAAAAAGGACATCAGGTAAATGTCACTAAACAGTGTTTAGTTGAATTTAAAATAGGAGAATACAAAGATGAAATATTATGTGATGTCATTCCCATGGATGTTTGTCATATATTGCTGGGTAGACCATGGCAATATGACAGAAACGTGGTTCATGATGGGAGAAAGAACATGTACACCCTGGAGAAAAATGGTAGGACTCAGATGTTGCTACTGATTAAGGATAAAGAGGTGAAAATAGAGATGAGAAACACTGTACTTCTCATGAGTGGGAAGGAACTTCTTAATGAGGTTAAAAAGAAGGAAGACACACAATTTATTGTGGTTAGGAAGCCCATAATGTTTTTGACCAGTACGAGAATAGATGATTTACCAGAAGAAATCCAGGAGTTGCTGGGAGAGTTTGTTGATATAGTAGTGGATGAACTACCGTGTTCGTTGCCACCTATCAGAAGTATAAGCCATCATATCGATCTTATACCTGGAGCCATTTTTCTGAACAAAGCCACATATAGGTTGACACCGTAGGAAAATAAAGAAGTTAAGAGACAGGTCCAGGACTTAATGGACAAAGGATTGATTCGGGAAAGCTTGATTCCATGCGTTGTTCTGATAGTACTCAACCCAAAGAAATATGGAGGCTCGAGAATGTGTACAGACTCAAGGGAAATCAATAAGTTTACCATCAAATACAGATTTCCATTGCCAAGGATGGACGACTTGATGGATTGCTTGAGTGGAGCAAAGTTTTTTTCAAATATTGATTTGAAAAGTGGGTATCATCAAATTTGAATGAGAGAAGGTGATGAATGGAAGACAACATTCAAGACAAATGAGGGGTTGTATGAATGTCTTGTCATTCCATTTGGCTTAACGAATGCACCCAGTACTTTCATGAGATTGATGAATGAAGTCCTGAAGGATTTCATAGGGAAATTCATTATTGTATATCTTGATGATATATTAATTTTCAGCAAGACAGAAGCAAACACTTAAAGCATTTAGTTGTAGTAATGAGGAGATTACAGTAGGAGAAATTGTTGATTAATATGAAGAAATCGTCATTTATGAGGACATAACTCATTTATTTGGGTTTTGTTATCTCTGCAAATGAATTAAAAATGGATCCGAAAAAGATAAAGGCAATTAAGAATTGGTCATCACTGAAGAGTGTGTTTGAAGTTCGAATCTTCCATGGTTTGGCTAGCTTCTACAGAAAATTCATCTAAAACTTCAGTGGAATTAGCACACCAATGATGGATACAGTGAAGAAAAGACATAAATCTTTTCACTGGATGGAGGAAGCAGAGAAGAGTTTCAACCTGCTGAAGAAGAAGATCACTGAGCAACCAATTCTAGTTTTGCAAGATTTTAGAAATACATTCCAGGTCAGGTGTGACACGAGTGGATTTGCAATTGGAGCAGTCTTGAGCCAAGACGATAGGCCAGTCGTATATTTTAGTGAAAAACTAAATGAAGCAAACATTAAGTACTCCACGTATGACAAGAAATTATATGCAGTCATAGAAGCACTGAAGAAATGGAGACACTATTTGGTTCCCAAGGAGTTTGTTTTGTGCAGCAATAATCACACTTTGCAATTTGTGACTCGATAAGAGAAGTTGAACCAAAAGCATGCTAAATGGGTTGAATTCATGCAGAATTTTACTTTTGTGATTAATCATATTTCTGGAACTGCTAACAAAGTTGTTGATGCTTTGAGCAGGAATTCGGAGTCAAGACTTTGGGTTTTGAGAACCTTAAATAAATGTATAGGGATGATCTAGACTTCAAGGATGCATATGAGGCATCTGAGAATCCAGTTCTCAGGGATAGAAGCCAATGGACTGAATACATGATCCAGGATGGATTATTGTTCAGGGGAAATCAGCTATGTATTCCAAAATGCTCTATGAGGGAGAATTTGCTAAAGGAAAAACATAGTGGAGGATTGGCTGGACATTTCGGTCATGAAAAGATGTTCTCAAAGTTGAATGGCTCATATTTTTGTCTAGGGATGAGGTCAGAGGTCAAGAAATTTGTGGACAGGTGCAGAATTTGTCAGCACACGAAAGAAAAAAGGCAGAACACAAGTTTATACCAACCATTACCCATACCTGAAAGGCCGTGGGATGCAGTGAGCATGGATTTTGTATTGGGACTGCCAAGGACACAGAGAGGTATGATTCAATCTTTGTGGTAGTCGGCCGATTTTCAAAAATGGCACATTTCATACCATGCCAAAATACCAGTGACACAACTCATATTGCGAACTTGTTTTTCAAGGAGGTCGACAAACTTCATGGTTTTCCAAAGAGTATCATGTCTGATCAGGATACATGGTTCGTAAGGAATTTCTAGAAGACCTTATCGAAGAAGTTGGGGACAAATTTTTCTTTTAGCTCAGCATATCATCCTCAGATGGATGGACAAACAGAAGTCATGAACAGGGGCTTGGGAGATTTGTTAAGGAGCTTAGTTGTAACACCTTGTTTCCCCCAGTTTGTAAAAATAACTATACTGGCCAAGAACTATGGAAAACTCAAAAATGTGAATGTGTGATGTGAATGGACCTTGTGGAAAAGGTCGATGAATGTAAATAATAATATATATATATATATATATGTATATGTATGTATGTATGTATGTATGTATGTATGTATGTATGTATGTATGTATGTATGTATGTATGTATGTATGTATTGCAGGACTGCTAAGAGGGGAAGGTGTTGAAAAAGAGACCACGACGGCTGAAGAAAGGTGGTGGAAGGCACCTGGAAAGGTGGTGTTAACTTCCGCCAAAACCAATACCGTATTTGGACTTCACTAGCCCAGAGAACCAAGAGTGGCTCGCTAGCCCCAAATTAAATGACTCGTCAGAATTTGGTAGGTAAAGGGCTCCTCATGAGTAATGAGGGATGGGGGTGAACTACCCACCCGTAGAGTCCTTATACCTGACCACTACGAGGAATATCGTGCCACACACAACCTCATCGAAAGGAGAAAAGGCAGGAAGAGTGGGAAATCAAGGAGCAGACACGAGGGAAAGAGGAAGAGGAACTCTGGAAAAATACAAAGTGAGTGATAGTAGAGAAGAATGAGAGTAACCTTCAATCTCGGTCACTGGCAAACAGAGACACAATCTTACAGCATCGTGGTCTCAGATCGGGGGTAGCTAGTGGTAAATCTGTTGGGAGTTGTTGAACCTACGATTGGGTGGAAACGAGCACCCCTCTCAGCAGTTGCAATCACATCTGGTGTTATTTCTGATAAGTGTTTTACATTTTTCATCTTGAAATTTATATGCTGACATGTACGCTCACAGTCTGTGCAGTTTTATGAATGGTTTGAATATAAGACTGCATGTGTAGTGTTTTGATTTAGAAATGGTGGTTGCATGCTTATAATGGAAAGACTATGTATGGCTTGTGTTTTATAAATCTCTATTTATACACATATTGAATTAATTCAGACTTCAAGTCTATTCTCAAGAAATCTATACCCTTATCCGTCTCAGGTAATACCCTGGATAGATCTCCCCATAGAGACACCCTTCTTAGAAAGCTCACCAAGAACCTGGAAAAAGGATTTAAAGGCGCAAGTCTTAGTAACCCTGTATGAGGAAGAATGATCCTCTTGAAATCTCGAAATGGCAGCGAAGGAATATAGTCTTCGCTTCGCAAGAGTCATCAAGGAGGCATTGGATGGTCGGAATTCTTCGTGGCGAATTCGTGAAGTCCCGAGAGCTGTCAGATCTTGCAAATGAGAAGAGGAGTTACGATAAGCCTATTTTCAAGCTTTAAGTTCAGGAGAAATCAGATCGTAGGATCTGGGTCGATAAGGACCATTGGATCACTCGCGAAATCTCATTTCGTGGATTCGCGAGTTGAAGGGTTAAAACCCTTGCCTCAAGATTCGTGAGGCCGTGAAAGGTGAAGTCCCGAAGGGGCAAAAGAATATGAGTTATCCATCTGTGGGAGGACATGCATCACAGAATCATCCATTTCAGAGATTCAGGCATCGGGACTCACAAAGGCGAGCATCTTGACTTCGTGAGTAGAAAAGTCCCAAGGAATCTGAGTTGTTCATCTGAGAGAGGACGTGTGTCGCGAGATCACCCATATCAGAGATTTGGGCACCGAAACTCACAGAGGTGAGAATATTGACTCCACGAGTAGCGAAGTCTCGAGGAAATTTGATTTGTTCGTCTGAGAGAGGACGCGTGTCATGAGATCGCTCATATCAGGGATTTGGACATCGAGAGTCATAGAGGGAAGTCTTTCGACTTCGCGAGCGGCGAAGTCGTGAGAGGATCAGGAACATCCATCTGGGGAGGACAGGTGGAAGAGATCAAGGAATCTCATGAACTTGGAGGCTAGGAAGGTAAGAGCCCAAAGGTTGGGTGCTCCAAGTCGTGAGTGGCAAAGTCACGAGGAGCAGAGATAGTCGTTTGATCCAGAGAACGGGAGGACCGTTGGATCAGGAACCCCATCTCCTATCGCACGTTTGGGGGTTCGTAGGTTGAAAGGAGTTGTTTTCGACTTCACGAGTAGTGAAGTGCTGAGAGCTGGGCACGAGAGAACACGTGGCAGAACTTTAAGATGGGGCCCGCGTGATTGACAGGTGGACACACGTCACCTGGAGAAGGGATTCAACACTTCATTGACTTCTCGCGTCTCGGGGATTCGCAGGATAAGAGCATGAGAGCTCAACCCTTTGACTTGCGAAGTCGCAAGTAGCGAGAACACGAGAGGGAAAATAAACATCGCTTCTTGGGTTTCATGAAGCGAAGGTGCCAAGGTTGGATGCCATAAATTACGAAGTGGCGAGTAGAAAGAGGAGCTAGCATTAAGCTTATCTGGTGGTCACGTGTGGAGGGCGCTTGTAACACACCCACTATCATAATTTTAAAATTTTTGGGTTAATCTCCCACAATTGAGAAATCCCCAGAAGCCTACATTAGCAAGATGCCGAATCCCTAGTTCAATATCGGGATTCGGGGTTGCTTCTATCAGGGTTTTGACGTCCATGATGTCTTGACAACTACAATCACTGATCGCCGATCTCTGATTCACTCCTTGGTTGCCTCAGCCCCACTTGGCTAAGCCTTTGATCCACACAACCAGTTCCTATATGACCATCCGACAGCTTCTCGTTGGGGTTTCAGAGGTTGTGGTGCTGAGGTGCACATGTACCCGAAACTCTCGATCCTCCGATCCGTGATGTGCTCCTAGCGTATTGACTTTCTGGGCTAAGTCCTGGTCAATACGACCAAAACGTTAACAAGACCACAGTCTTAATTCTTGTCGGGGTTTGGTGCCTTTCAATGTCATGGCGCACAAGTCCCCTGGGCTCTCGACGCGCCTTTACACTGGCTAGCCCCCTTGGCTATACCATGGTCCATGTGACCACTTACCATATGACTACAGCGATATAACCTTCCATCAGGGTTTCGGCATTTGTGATGACACAGAACACATATACTCGGGACTCGTGATATCCCGATTCCCGATTCTCTCCGGATGCTCGACACACGTCCCTTGGATCAACGACTTGTGATGGTGTCGGGAATTCACATATCGCGGTTTGGGAATGTAAGGGTTTCATGTCCTTGAAATCCCCGATACGTCGATTCCCGATATGCCAATGGGATCTACCACCGATGGTTCTGGATGGTTTCCATCTGTCCCCCAGATGGACGGCCTTGATTGTATCGGGAAATCGCGAATCGTGATTCCATTGTGTAAGAGTTTCATGACTCTTGAAACTCCAATATGCCGAACTCTGACTTTCTGGGATCTCTCGCCACGCGTCCCTGCTGTTTGGACGGTTCAAATCCTATCGGGAGATCGCGGATCACGATCTCCTGTTACAAAATTTCCTTACCATCGAAAACCCCAATTTCCCGATCCATGACTCTACGGGATCCTTTGACACACGTCCTCGAACAATGGACGGTCCAGGTTTGATCGGGAAATCACGTATCGCGATTTCAATATGTATGAGTCTTTTGTTTCCAAAAACCCTGATTTTCCGATCCCCGACTTTACGGGATCTCCTGACACGTGTCATGCACAATGGACGGTCCAGATCTGATCGGGAAATCGCGTATCGCGATTTCAATATGTGACAGTTCTATACTCCCCAAATCTCCAATGGTAAAAATCCCGACGACTTCCCAGAACGCTGACATGTGTCCTGTCGTAATCAACGGTTAGGATATGTTCCTCTGCACACTGGAGTTTAACTCCGGCGCATCTTCTCGAGATCTGACGGTTGTCGGGACTATGATCCAAAATCCGATGGTTCATATCATTTCCTCACATGCCTACCCCTGCGCTTAACCCCTGCGCGGCTTCTCCAGATCCAAAAGCTGACGGGTAATTGGACCGAGATCAAATGGTCTAGATTCGTTCTTTTGGGTCTCTGGAGTTTACGATCCCAATTTCTCTTGGCTCACTATGATGGAGGACAAAGGGTCAAGGTATGTAACGCCTTCGTTACTTTTTTCAATCTAATGGTCGTGAATGACTATGGGTCCTCCGATGAGATCTCATCCGTCGACTTATTTCATCTCACAACACTGCTATCTTGGAACCTTAACAGGATTGTTCCTCCTCATGCCGGGTTAATAAGGCCTGTGCGTTCGAGTCCTTATTCTGGGTTCTTGGTGAACCTTTCCAAGGAGGGAATCTCTGTGAAGAGATCCTTACCAGGGCATTTCCGGAAGCAGATAAAGGAAAACAACTTCCCGAGAACGACTGGACATGATTGGCTTCATTTTATCAACGTACGTCGTGCATGTTATTCTCTGTGATAAGCATATATCAACTTATTCATATCAAACATTACACGAACACTCTCATGCTGCAATCCTTTACAATTTCATAGTTTTATGAGCTAATATCTACTCCTTATCATCAATTACTACATAGACATTCCTACACAGGAAAACATGTACAATTCCACAAGTCTATGAACATATGTGACAGCATATAAATTCAAGATGCAATATGAGCAAAACACTTATCAGAAGTAAGTTCAGCAATGGAAGCGACTGCTGAGAGGGGTGCTCGTTTCCACCCAACCGTAGGCATAGTGACCCCTAATGGATTTACCACTAGCCACCCCCGAGCTGAGACCACGATGTCTTGAGACTTGCGTCTCTTTGTCTGCCACTGCCCAGGAGCGAAGGTTGCAATCCTCTCCTCTCTGCGGTCACTCACTCTGCATAGAACTGCCAGAGATCCCCTCACATTCACCCCTCTCAATCGCCTCTGCCATACGCCTTATCCTCTCGCGAGGTTGCGTGTGGCACGATTACCCTCGCACTGATCAGGCCTGACGACTCTACGGATGGGCGGTTCACCATCCCATCCCTCATCAAACCATCCGCCTACTAGTCTGCGAGCCATTAATTTTCAGGGCCAGCGAGCCGCTTTTGGTTCTCCGGGCCAGTGGAGTCCAAATACGGTATTTAATTCTCAGTGGAAGTTAACGCCACCTTTTCAGGTGCCTTCCACCGCCATCGTGGTCTCTTTTTCTGCACATCCCCTCTCAGCAGTTCTGTAATATAAATTCATAATGTTATTTACATTTATCGACCTTCTTCATAAGGTCCCTTCACATCATACATTCACATTTTCATCATGCTTTTAGCATGGTAATTCCTGTATTAGGATTAATTACAAATTTGGGGGAAACAGGGTGTTACAATTCCCTCCCCCTTAAAGGAACACCGTCCTCAGTGTTCTTTCTCAAAACACCTGTCATGCCTTTCTTATTCGGCCACTTCCGACGCCTTGATCTTCGTCATCTTCCTTCAATAATTCCTGGACAACAAGCACATTAACTCACAATTTTGTGCAAAAACATCTTACTGATGTTCAAATTCCAACAGAAAAAGAAAATTTCATACTCTTAGCACAATACTTATCTGTGCAGTTCGTGGATTTGTATCCGCATGGTAATCTTGTTATCATGCTCATCGTTCTCCATGACATACCTGTTGGATGCTTAATTCCAACTCAATAGCTCACAAGAGCCATCATAATTTCATCTTTCTTTCCAAGGTTTTCCCTGCACGGGAAACTACCCACTGTGTGCATTATTCCAATAGTTTTCAAAATTATTAAGGTCTCCTCTTCCTTGCGGTCACTCACCCTCCAAGCC
>JASDQU010104264.1:178939-197700 GCA_032191745.1 Picea mariana
CTGATTACAGAGAAAAAGGATTTGAAACCTATATATGAACGGTGGGAAATGATGTTTTGAATGATTTTCTTAAACTTGGTGTGAGCATGGATGTTCAATATCCAATTGGAATGGTGCTTCCTCATGTCTCGAACTCAGCTTTGATGGTTTCTTGCAATATCAATGCTCCCGATGGCTCAGGCATACTCAGCGTTCATCGTACTTTTGAATTGGATAATGAACAGCGCCTCAATAACATGTTAGTGATGGTGTTTGGAAAACCTTCATGGATTCTTTCCAGTGTGGAGCTTGGACAATTGGCAATTCGACCAGTAGCATAACACCTGGCACTTATTATGAAAAATCAATCAGCACTTGGTGCTTGAACTCCATTCACCAAGCGAGATTGACACCTAGGACTATGACTCAACAATGACAAATCCTCAATTGATAAATGATGATAGGGATTTGATACTTGGTGTTGATTTTGAGAACATGGCTCGTCACTTTAAGGTCAAGTTCCTTCCCTTGGCTTCGATGCTTGGTCTTTAAGCATTTTATTTTTTGGTTTTACCTCGATGGGATAATCCCACATTGGTAGTGCATCACTAAAACTATTGTTTATATACAACATTATCCCATGATTTGTTCGACGTGTTGTGCGCGAACTAACGCCCTTCCTTGATGGCTTGGCTCTTCGTGTTGGGCCCCTCGTGGGCTTTGTGTTGTTAAATTTGTATGTATACTTAGATCTCGGTGCTTGGTAGACTTGATGAGATAATTAGAGATTGGGCCTGTAGGCCCAATATTTTTGGCCAAAATAATAAGCCCGAGAAACCAAATTGAAGCCAAAAAAGAACTTTTTGTTGCTTCTACCATGTAAAATGGTGCTCAATTTTTTTAGTAATTATGAATTTTGATTTCAAATGGAGATTAGCAGTTATAATGATCTTAAAACCTAATCATTATTATAATTAGGCTTTGGCCATCAAGAAAAATGCAAACTTATTTGAATAAATGATGTCTTAGGAGGAGAAAAAGTCTTAACGAGGTGTGTTGCTTGGGAAGACTGTGATAGGAACTTTGATGTTTATAATACAAATCAGGACAAAGTTCATGGGATTGGGGAAAAACTGACAATAAGATCTCATCAAGAATTGATGAAATAATTTGGAGGATGTGGGAACGACAAAAGTTTCAAAGATTTTTCAAATCTAGCGCAAAAAATTTGGTGAAGGAGCTAAAAATTTTATGGTGCGCATTTGAGTGCTAACATTGGCTCCAACTGGGATGGAAGCCTCCCTGTGAGGCTCCAAGAACCTAGTAGTTCCAGTGGCCTTAACCATTGGGATATGGAGTCATCTGTGCAACAACCTCTGTAACACTGCCAAAATCTGCCATGGATTCAAGCAAACTGATAAAAATCCAATGTTCAGGAAGTGAGCTTATTACCTACACTACCCTACTCTAACCAGATCTCCACTTTGGTCAAGTAAACGACAATTTCCACAACAACCATTCAAGTAACTCCATGGCTGAAATAATCCCATTTATGGCACAAATCAATAAATAATGACAGAAATATAACAGTTGTGATATAGGCTCCTTCATAAAACCATACTCACCCACGAATGTCGGTGAAATAATGAAATCTGAAACCTTTAGAGAATCTAAAAAATGTGACTCCAATAGAGCTGCAACTGGATCCTCAAAACCATGATCAGAAACATGATGATTTAGAAAAGAAAATTGCTCATACATACATTCCCTTTTGCTTGAAAGTAGATGACCTTCTTGCTATTTCGTGAGCAGCTCTTGATCATCAAAAGCAACATTTTCCTCTTCATAAAAATGATCACAGGATAATTCTATAGCAGGATTTAAAGCACCATGATTATGCTCAGCTAAGAATATGTAATTATCTATACAATCATCTATTACTGCATGCTCAAAATGATTTGGAAACTGACCATAAACATGATGTACATACCCATCCATAGAAAAATCTGAAAATACTGAAGAATTTTGTTCCAAATTTAAATCATACTCACAGTCTTCTTGTTGTCCCAAATTTGAATTACACTCATAGTCTTCTTGTTGTTCCTGTGCATGCACATTTGCAAGGTAAGCATGTTCTCGGATCCTTCTGCAAACTCGGATGTTCTCCTCAACTTCTTCAGCATCCCCAAACAACAGTCTTAATGATGAATATTTCCTTTCTCTCAAGAGAAGGAAAAGATCTGAACGTTGAGCTATTACATAGTACACCATACCAGCAGTCTCGGAAGGTCAGATATCCAATGCAATGTTATAATAAACATTGTAAAACCTCATGTTGAAAGTAGCCAGAGCTTCTTCCTCGCCTCTCCTCAAGCATAAAAATCAACGAGGTATTGATCAAGGGACTTATTCTCACCCAAATACTTTAAAAATGCATTGCATAGCGCGATCCAAGAACCAATAGAATCGGCTCCCAAACCCTTAAACCATACATCAGCATCTCCAAAAAAGGATTTGGAGAACAACCTCATGGTAACATCTTTGTGTACTATCTCAAACTAATCAACAAAGTTCTCAAAGGCTCCCAAATGCCTCTCAACGGTAATATAACATTCTCCAAAAAAAAGGGGAAGATACTCATCGAAATAAAGAGGATAAGAATGAAGATGAGATGGCAGCCTTAAAGGTCTAAACATTTTGTCTTTGATTCTAGTCTGGACAGCAGTGGGATGAAAATGAGGTTTAACAAACCGATGGAAAGGCTCAACAATAATAGCAGAAGGTAATAATATATGAGAAGGTAATGAATCAACTTCATCATTCTCATGGTTACAAGGTTGAGCATGTTCGGGAAGGATTGAGATATAAACCTTGTTCTTCTCAATAGGCTGAGGTGAGAATTCATGATCAACATTTACAACACATGCAGAATGGATATCTTCTCCTTCCAATGATGGATATACAAATGAAGGCTTGTGGTCATTCGAATAGACAAAGCAAAGAATAATCCTTATTATATGTAAAGGGAAGGACATGAATGAATTGATGAAAAAGAACAAAAGTTCATGGAGAAAACTAATAAACTGATACCTGGTCATCCCCTTCCATCTTTTAATCTTTCGGACAGCGGGATCCTTCCTCCATTGGAGGCTTTGATTATGGAGTCGCAAGGTAGATTATTACAGTTAATTTCCGCGTTCCTCTCTTGTCTACCATGAAGAGTTGGAACTATGGTGTTCTCTCATGGAAGCTTGCTTCACACTTCGCTCCCCAGCAATGACGCCAAAAATGTTAGCACATGGGAGTCACACTCTGACTGCTAGGAGTGTAAGCCCAGTACCCATCATTGTTCAAATACATATTTATAAAGTGATGGAAAATGAATGAGGAAAACTCACAAAAATAGTGTCAATGACAGATCACTCCACACAATATACACCAGCAAGTAAGGTTTTGAATAATTTAGATCAGGTTTTAAAGAGTAAAAATGGACAGATGGAAGACATGGAAAGCATAGATGAAATATGTATGACATTTACATCAGGTAGTAGATAAACATATGAAGAACACCCTTGAAACAAAAACTTATTATAATCAAAGGGAAACTCTGATAAAATTATAGACAGTATTACAACATATCTTCTATTGCAACAAAGCTACAATAAAGCCTATCGAATCATTCAATAAACAATAATCAGATTTAGATAGAAAATGTGACAAGAAAGAAAGAACTGATTTCTATTATTCAAAATGTCTTAAGTCTCGTCTATACCATAGGAGCTATCCTCTCTTACATGAACAATATGAAAATTATCAGTTTTTCTCAAAACATTCGAACCTCCTATTAGAATTACAAATATGTTTTTATAACCTAGACTGTTCGTGACAGCACTACAATTCGAATAACAACTTTCCTAAGATTCATGTGCCTTCAAAGTGGTGTGACAACAGGTGGATAATAGAAAATAACAAAAAGCTAAAATTTAGGTTGATGTTGGCAACGTCTTCAACACATTATTTATGGTTGATGAAGTGTCTCTTTAAGTGCTTTTCACTTTGGCAGGTGGCCATCCAGCTCACAACTGCCCCTTTAGACATCTAGCATGTATCCATCGAACACCTGATAGCTGCTTACTCCTTCAAAACTTCCAGAACAAGAGTTCGCAGCACAGTTAGCAGCGCCTAAAGATATCTAATAGATAATCATTGTGTTGATGAAGGAAAATCCCCACCTTATCACTCCAACAAGTGCTCAACAAAGCTGCAAAAAACGAAATTTCAAGGAACTATGTTTTCCTAAATACAGTCTGAGAGGTATATATATATATATATATATATATATATATATATATATATATATATATATATATAAAAGCATCCCTGTGGTTTCAATTAAAACCAAAGCGCCAATGTTCTTCTTTGCAGCCTTAGCATTTAAACTAAAGTGCACTCTTAATCAGTGAGGCAATGTTCAGCTGAGGTTACAATAGTCACTTAAATCACCATAGAATATCTGCTTTTAATTACCGTATGCATCTTTGTAACAGTTATTTGGCTTGCATGTAGATATACCTTTTAGAAACAATCATAGTCATGTTATTCCTCCTTATTAATGGAAGAGCTTGATATGTATTTGATATCTCAGCAGTGCTCCTGATCTGCAAGCATCTTACCAAAGGTGTTTGTGTTTAAGGCCCGATCTTATCTGGTGTTTGATTCTTTGCAAGATATTTAAAACACCAAATGTAAGTGAGAGGAGGATAAATTGTTCCTTCAAGCAAGGGTTGAAGCAGCTCATTCAATAAAATGATAATTTTATGTATATGGTCAGTAGACATGCCCAGAACAAGGGAAACTGGCATGCGTGATAGCATGTTAGAACCAACGTGAACATCTCCAACAATGCTCTAAATCATAAAATGAAAAAGATTTGTAAATATGGGCACAACATTCAATATAAAATCCCATGCATTAGATGGAAGCTTCATTGTGCAACTCAACCCAAAAATCCTTCTTTTGTCAGTGCATTTGACACTAGTGTGCTCTGCCTCCATAATCTCCCTCAACACGACACCTGGTTGACTTGTTATTTATGCATCTAGACTCCTTAGGTTTTTTTTTTAATACTTCAAAATCGGACATGGCTCTTTAAATGTAACTTGTTGAATGTTGTCGATGTTAGGCACGAGAATTGGCTATGGCATCTGATCACAGAGAAAAAGGATTCAAAACCTGTATATGAACGTTGGGAAATGATGTTTTGAATGATTTTCTTAACCTTAGCATGAGCATGGATGTTCAATATCCAGTTGGAATGGTGCTTCCTCATGTCTCGAACTCAGCTTTGATGGTTGCTTGAAATATCAATGCTCCTCATGCTCAGGAATACTTTGCGTTCATCGTACTTTTGAATTAGATAATGAACAACGCCTCAATAACTTTTTAGTGATGGCGTTTGGAAAACCTTCGTGGATTATTTCCGGTGTGGAGCTTGGAGAATTGTCAATTCGACCAGTAGCATAACACCTGGCACTTATTATGAAAAATCAATCAGCTCTTGGTGCTTGAACTCCATTCACCAAGCAAGATTGACACCTAGGACTGTGACTCGGCAATGACAAATCCTCAATTGATAAATGATTATAGGGGTTTGATACTTGGTGTTGATTTTGAGAACATGGCTCGTCACTTTAAGCTCAAGTTCCTTCCCTTGGCTTCAGCGCTTGGTCTTTAAGCATTTTTTTTTGGGTTTTACCTCGATGGGATAATCCCGCATTGGTAGTGCACCACTAAAACTGTTGTTTATATACAACACCATCCCATGATCTGTTCGACACATTGTGCACGAACTAGTGCCCTTCCTTGATGAGTTGGGTCTTCATGTTGGACCCTTTGTGGGCTTTGTGTTGTTGACTTTGTATGTATACTTAGATCTCGGTGCTTGTTAGACTTGATCTAATAATTAGAGATTAGGCATGTAGGCCCAACATTTTTGGCCAAAATAATAAGCCCAAGAAACCAAATTGGTTGAAAATCCAAAAAAAACTTTTTTCTCCTTCTACCATGTAAAATGATGCTCAATAATTATGAATTTTGATTTCAAATGGAGATTAGCAGTGATAATGATTTCAAAACCTAATCATTGTTATAATTAGGCTTTCAATAATTATGAATTTTGATTTCAAATGGAGATTAGCAGTGATAATGATTTCAAAACCTAATCATTGTTATAATTAGGCTTTGGCCATCAAGACAAATGAAAACCTATTTGAATAAATGAGGTCTTAGGAGGATAAAAAGTCTTAAGGAGGTGTGTTGCTTGGGAAGACTATGATAGGAACTCTGATGTTTATAACACAAACCAGGACAAAGATCATGGGATTGGGAAAAAACTGACAATAAGAGCTCATCAAGAATTGATGAAAGAATTTGGAGGATGTGGGAACGGAAATAGTTTCAAAGATTTTTCAAATCTGGCGCAAAAAAATTGGTGAAGGAGCTAAATTTTTAATGGTGCGTATTTGAGCGCTGACAAGGAGGAAACTATAAATATTTCATCCACAAAAGGATTCATCTCGGCCTTCTTAGATGCAGAAGAACATCGAGGTTACGGTTGGAAAAAGGAGATCGAAGGACTGTCTCAGATTGCCCCGGGGTCTACAGGAATTGGTGAAGGTATAGTCTATAGTGACCAAAGGAGAAAGATTGGGGAAGAACAGAGGCATAAGAGGAAAAGATTAAAATCCAAAGGAAACCTTGGTAGTCAGGTACTCGGGAAAGACGTGCGTTTAAATCAAGTTACCCGAATGGAAAACCAAACTCTTGTAGGAAGAGAAAGTGGAAGAAATTTTTCCCTAAAAACTATGATTGATTAGGCACTTTTTGCCTAGAAGGAGAATCTTAGTTATGTTCCAGAAAATCATTGAACTAACCAGGAATTAATTTGCCTTTAACTTTCTGCAACCATATCATGCAAAATGGGTCCTGGGAATATTTTGGAGTCTCAACAACTCTCCACTTCTTTTAAATCCTTGGAGTCCTCTTTTTTATGCAAGCGGAGAGAGATTTGATAAAATACCAGTCTGGGTTCGACTGTCGACGTTGCCTTTGTAGCTCTGGTCTCTAGAACATTTCAAAGATATCGGGAACTTTTTGGGGGATTTTTAAGATGCAGATATAACCTTTGAAGAAACTAAACAAAGAAAAGTGGCAAGGGTATTAGTCAGTTTGAATGTCATAGAGGGGCTAGGAGAAGAAGTCGATCTGATGTGGGGAACTTATACCCATACCTAGAGAGTGGATTATGAAAATGTTCCATTTAGATGTCGAAGGTGCCACCAGTATGGACACTTGATTATGAACTATAAATTGCCATTAAGGACCAGAGGAAAGGGTATTAAAAGCGACAAAGGAAAAAGAATAGTACAGGAGGAAGAGAGAATCCAAGCAATGGCTTTCGAGGATGGAGTCCAGGTAATTGTAGATTTAAGGTGGACTAAATATCAAGGACAAGGTGATTCTCTATAGGAAAGGAAAGAATCATCTCCAAAAATGGATAACAAAGTTGCAAAAGAGGTCGAGAATTTAAGTATTGTCAAGACACTGTCAGATACCGTAAAGGGCATGGCCTCAGGTAACCCTTTACCTCCCTCTCCTCCATTTATTGTTTTAATAAATAATTTAAATTTAGATGGAAATGAGTGGTTGGAGGCTCTCATAAACATGTCCCTCTCTACAAGACCCTCACAAATCGCAACTAGACCCATGGATACCTCTGTGATTGGTTTTTCTTTGGTTGATCCTCCAATCCCAAAGAGGCTTATCAGCGTCAACGATGACTCCTCCTCCTCGTCTGCTTGCTATTTTCTTAAATCCCAGAAGAAATATTCAAGAGCTCCTTATAGCAGAGAATAAAGCTACAATAGAAGAAGTGGTTTGAATGGCCCAGCTCTTTCCAATATTTGTTGATGAAGAGGACAATAGAATTTTGATGGAAGAAGTTTTAGAAGAAGAATTAAAATAATTTCTTCAAAGTTTTCAAATAGACAAAATCCCAGGTCTAGATGGCTGGACTATTGAATTTTTTCTGGGTTTGTATGATATTCTGGGACAGGATATGCTCAAGTTGGTAGAGGACACCATATCTACAGGATGAATCCCTCTAAGCTCAAACTCTACCTTCATATATTTAATTTCAAAAAGTGATAAGTCGGTGACTTTGGATGAATTTCATCCAATTTCTCTTTGTAACTGTATCTACAAAATTGTTTCAAAAATTATAGCAAGAAGGGTGAAAATAATACTCTCAGAAAGAATATTGAGTGAGCAGTTTGGTTTCTTGGAAGGCAAACAAATTCATGAAGTGATAGGGGTAGCACAAGAAGGCCTACACAACATTAAATCCAAGAAATTGAAGGGAGCAGTGCTAAAAATCGACCTCCCCAAAGCCTATGATAGAGTAAGTTAGCTTTATATTCAATTATTACTAACTCACTTAGGCGTTGCAGTTCCCTTCATCAGGTGGATCATGACTTGTATCTCAACAGTTTCCTTTGCAGTGCTTATTAACGGCTTTACCTCACACTTTTTTCATTCAGAAAGAGGCTTAAGGCAAGGTTTCCCTCTTTCTCCTCTGCTTTTTCTCTTTGTCGCAGAAGGACTCAACAGAGAAATTTTGGAGGAAAAAATATTAGGATCCTTCTTGGGAATCAAAATTTCACAAACTCTACAATTTACACATTTTCTCTTTGTGGATGATGTGCTAATCTTTACTATGGGCTCCAAACGAGATGCGGAAACTTTAAAAAACATCCTAAGTCTTTTCTCAAAAGCAACAAGCATGGAAATTAATGAAGAAAAATTGTCCCTCGCAACAAATTCGATCACTGAAGAAGAGCAACTTATATTTAGGAATTTCTTTCCTTTTGATGAAAAGAAGCTTGATGATGGTTAAAATACTTGGGTTTCTTTTTAAAACCAAATGATTATAGAAAGGAATATTGGAAGTGGCTATTGAAGAAATTGGAAAAAAGATTAAATCTTTGGAGCCATAGGTGGCTTGTTTGGTATGTGTTATATTCTTTGTAAGTGTGTGTGGGCGCATCAGATTCGAAAACTACGTCTGACGATCCCAACTTCCTTGGGCGTTTTTTGCTATTTTAGCGGAATTTTCTATTTTTAGCGGTTTTCTAAATTAATCCTGGATTAATGGATTAGGGTTTTGGTAGCTACGGATTACCTAAAACATTGTATATATTGTATGGTGAATGGTGAAATTAATACAATGAAGAGTTAAAAGGTGTGGCACCAAAAAAGGTTGGTTTTCTCCCGGTTAAGGGTTTCCAATGTAAATCTCTGTGTACTATTTGTATGAGCCATTGATTAATTTATGTTTTGCTTAAGAATTTGTATGCATTGCTTTACTTCACAGGTTTAAAACTTACATGGCTTTCACGTGCAGGCAAAATAGTATTAGTCAAATCGGTACTGGAAGCCATTCTAGTTTATTGGATGTCACTCTTGTGGATCCCAAAAGGAATCTTGGAAGAAACTAGAAAACTCACCTTCAGATTTCTTTGGATTGGCAAGAAAGAATCACATGTGACTCCTTGGGTTCGCTAGGAAAGGATCATTGTTCCTAAGGCTCTTGGAGGATGGAGATTGAAAATTGTTTTTCTCTTTTCCAAAGCACTGGTGGAAAAAGGTGGCTAGTGACTCTTAAAAGCCTCCAGTCTCTAGACCAGGGTAGTGGTTCAAAAATATATTGAGTCGGATTCTTTGGAGGCATGGATTAGGAATCCACAAAAATCTTTGAAAGGGGCTTCAGTGATATGGAAGGTGATTAACAACTCCTTCCCGGTCATCGGGGAAGGATTAGTTTGGAAGATAGGGAATGGACAGTGGATTAGATTGGGAACAGATCTGTGGTCGAGATGTGATCGACAACATATTCTCCCTGAACATATTGTCAATCATCTTAGAAACTGTGGGTTTGACACTTTAAATAAACTTGCAAAGATGAGACTAACAACCATCTAGTACCAAGGATGGAAATCGGAAAACTCGATGGGTTTAGAAGAGGAGGATGTCACAGAGTTGGAGAGATATATAAAAAAATTAAAGAGATCACATATTAGGCTCAGGGATTGTGAGGATGAACTTATTTGGGATTCTTCTCCCTCAAGGATCTACACTCCCAAGGATGGATATATCAAATTAAATTTAGACTTGTTTCAAAGAGAGCTAGTCTAGTGGTGGAGAAAGCTTTGGAAGTTGAATTGTCCAGCCAAGACAAGATTATTCATGTGGAATGTCTTATCAAGCAAGGTGTCGACCTCGAAAATACTCCTGAAGAGAAATAATCATAGACTAGGCTGGTTCTCCCTCTGTAAATCTGAAGGAGAAACAACACTTCATATCTTTTTGGAGTGTCGATACATCAAAGAAGTCTGGAATGAAGTTTCGATATTTTTGGAATTCTGTTGCAGTTGGATTGGTCCTTCGTTGGAACAATATTGGCAGGATTGGTGGTCGAACAGAGAAAACAGAGGATTTAGAGCCTTACCTCTTTTGGTAATCTGGGGAGTTTGGATAGCTCCAAACTCCCTCATTTTTAAAGGAGTTACTATGGTTCTAGATATTACAGTTGCCAAAAGTATTGTCATACTTTCTTCCCTCTCTCTTTCTATTGAAAGAGTCAAGACAAGATAGGTTCAGAAGGAATTTATTGACAAATCAAAACCTTAGGGTTTTTTTTTATGGAGCTTCACAAAACAATAGATGCGGGGGAGGAGGGATTTTCTTTATTTCAGATTCTCACCATTTTTCCTTGACCTTTGGCCTAGGGATGAGATCAAACAATTCTGTAGAACTGATGAGCCTTAAACTGCTCATTTCTTTTGCCATAGAAAAGGATTGTCACTCTTTCACTGTTTTTGGAGAATCCGTGAATGTCATTAATTGGATTAGAGGAACTCAAAGATACACAAACACTAGACTTGCTAACATAGTGGAAGACATCAAATTTTTACATACCTCTTTTGATTCTCTCACATGCTGACATGTTTACAAGGAAAGGAACAAGGAGGCGGACAGGAGGTCGAAAGAGGGGATTCATTTGGCTTTGGGCCAATGGAAAGTAACTGAAGTATTAAATGGACATATTCAAGATAATCTAAATCAACCATTTTTGGAATGACTACTATAGACAAAATATACTCAGCTCTATGTAAGAATCTTTTTTGTACAAGATGCATAAAACAATAACTACATGTTGACTCTATATTTCAGCAGTCCTTTACAGGATGGAAATTTTTGAGCTACATCAGTAGCAATCATATTTTAGACACAACAGTTGATCAAGAATACACTTTGAAAGTGTATCTGCAGAATGTAATTTTGTTCACATCTGATGAAATAAAATTACGCTTTTTTCCTTGGAAAAAAAAACATCCACAAGAAATTAAACTCGGAAATGCAAGAGAATACAATGAAAATCTAGCAATTATCAAATAGATTATTTAGCACTTATCCCAAGAAATTTATGAGTATGTTAGCTAGCAGTTAGAGTGAATTATGCAGAAAAATGAAGCAAATTAAATGGTTGCAGTAGTGTTTTGCAACGGTAGCAATAAAGTTAGTGAGTTTAGCTAAGCTAGGGTTAGGAAGGTTAGTAAAATCCTTAGACAATAAATTTGAACATTTTTTTGATCGATTCCTTCACAAGAGAGCTAGTGAACTAGTGCATTTTGGGAAATGGAGTCATTTACAACAACAATATAACTTGGAGAAATAATGATGATAATAATGATGTCTAAGAGCCCGCAGGGGTATAGACCGATTGGCAAGTGCCGTGTAAATGGAAGGAAATTTGTAAAGGAGGTCTCAAGTTCGATTCTCACCCCAATTTACTTTTGCTCCATGCTTGCGGGTTGTGTGGCGCACCTGGGGTTATAGTGGTAGTGGACGGGTATCGACCCTGTGTCACGCGAGTACGAGAAACGCGAGTTGTCGATTCCCCCAGTATAAAAATAAAAATAAAAATAAAAATAAATAAATAAAATAATAATAATAATAATGATGATGATGATGATGTCTAAGGATAATTAGATGAAGTTGAGGAGCTATCACCTTAGGGCCTCAAACTTTCAGTCTCAAAAGATTAATTTACTAGAGAACAAGCACCTTTGGGCTGTATCAAATTCTTCTCTCCTTAGATTCTTGAAATGTATATATTGCAACAAGCCTCTAAAACCAAACTCCTAAATTGCTCTAGACAAGAGTTCCTTGACAAATTAAAGGTGGAAAGATCTAGAGAGAGGAGGAAGCACCTTATGCTCCTCTACTAGGGTCTTAGACAAGCAATATTAAAATATTCAATATGAACAAGTAAAATTTACCATAATCATTCAATGAATGAAATGACATCACATATTTTACTTACGTCACCAAGAATAATCAAACATAAAACCCTAGTTGCAGAAATTTTCCACCAAAAAAATCCAAGAGACATCCAAAGCAAGTCATTCAAGACATAGTGCACCAAGTAAAAGAGCCAATATTGCCACTAAAGTGAAAATTCCAGATCTAATCCTCTTGTGTGAGGAAGAGTTATGATGGAAATGAATTGCAAGGAGGTGTATTTATATCACCTTCTTTGGCCTAAAATGTCAACTTTAAAATATAATACGGCCGACCCAAATAATTTTCCCTTACAATTACAAGATTTAAATTTTACATCAAAATATCCCTTAAAAGGGTGATGTCATGCCCTTCAAGGGTGACATTGATCTCCTAACGTGGAACGTTGCACTGGAAAAGGTGTAATGTTGGGCCTCCAAAAGCCATACATCACGCCACACGTGCCAAATTTCATGTCAACCCTCCTCCATCAAGGCACCAAGCCCTAGAATGATGTCATGAGCCTAAGGGGTGATGTATAGGCCTCCAAAGGCTAGCATCCCAGTGGGAGAAGGTGAGAGCTCATCTCCTAATCATGCTAGAGTGCCTCCAAAGGCAGTGACCTCCTTCTTCAATGTGAAAATGGTGATCACAGGCCTATCCCAGATGTGGGGTCTAGCACCCACCCTTGGGCTCCAAATCCCTCATGAAGGTTTGAACACAAGAATCTCCTCATGAATACTTGTCCATCGGGAAAGGTCCTACAAAGACAAACATATGTGCCCTCCAAGGTTCCATAAGTCACAAGAATCATGCCAGTTAATCCACATCTAATAATGGAACCACTCAAACATGTGCATCAAACCCCCCTTTTCAAACTAAACAAATACTCAAAGACCTTATACAATTTGTCAAATTTAGGTGTGGGAGGGGTGTCAAGGCCTCCTATTGGGTCAGTCAATCCCCAAGTCAAAGGTGTTTCCCAAGGGAAACCTATCTAATTCATGTTTTAGTATGAGATGGAGCGAGGTAATACTTTTGGGTATGGGGTTTCATGACATACAAGGGATCGTGTTGTCTCATTTATGGGTGCCTTTGTTGAGAGCTAGCCACATCCTTTTCCTCTTTTTGTTTTTTTTAAAGCATATTTTTCCAATCACTTTATTAGCCATTTATTTTGCATGTGTTTCCAAGTTGAAGACAATAAGGGGCACTAAAAAGAAAATGCATAGCCCACATACATTCTACCTTGGTTTGCATACTTTTCCAAGTTGAAGACAATAAGGGGCACTAAAAAGGAAATGCATAGCCCACAAACACTCTATCTTGGAAAGCAACATTAATTTATTAGTTATTTATTTATGGGTCCCTCGCTTTTCTTAGAGAGGTGTTTCATTGCTCTCGGTATCCCAGGGTGATATTTTATTGCATGATGTTTTTTCTAAGGCACATCTGAGCCTAATGGCCCCTTCTTCCCATGAAATGAGGTACATGCCCTTCTTGGCTCAATAAGCCCGAAAACCCAAAAGATGAGGAGACGAAATGGAAGAAGTATGGAAAGTGATAAGTATGATTGGGAATGGTATGATGACTCTTCAAGGAACCCCCTAGTATCACCCAATTCACGAGGGTGACCAGCTTACTAGGACATCATGACACCCACCAAGGTTAAATAAGGCAAAGGGTATAATTTCCAAGAAAATGTTATGTAATAAAGAAAGGATTTTTTGCAACATATTCAAATGCTTCAATTATTAAAATGACACTTACCATGAAATCGGACCTATTACCTCATGAAGCAAGACTTGTTGTCCTCTGGGGCCAGACAATGTGATGGATGTTGCTCTACTGTTGGTGATTACCAATGGTGTAAGTCAATATAGGAGGGGCTCTGATAGTCAATCTAGCTCTCGACACTCCATGTATGCTACCTTTCGAGACATGATCTCCTTAGTTACCCCTAGGACGAGGGGGGTAACATCAAGCTCCTACTTGGGGACATGTGCTCATTATATAGAGCATGAGAACCTTAGCATCTCTGGTATGACAATTCCTACACACTCAAGCAAAATCATCATAGCATCTAGGGTGGTGCTATCACTTCTTATTCTTATATAAATTATCAAAATCCCAAAGCAAATGTTGAAAAGAAATTTTTCCAATATTTTTATTCTAACATGTGAATATGATCATGAAAAAATATAATTATGACATAGAAATGATGCAAGATGCAAGAAGAAAATATGTAAATCATCAGCATGTATGCAAACTATATGCAAACTATACTACCATTATATGCAATATGCAACATATATACAATGAGATGCAAGATGCAAATTCCTACCTACCTACCAATACTAACTATACTAGACTAAGAATTCAAGTCTCCTCCCCACAATGGGCCCTGAGGAGATGCCCACTAACTGGTAATGGACGTCTCCTTTCCTTTATTTTGTTCAGGTAGTAAGAGTCATTAACAGACTTCCCTCTAACCTTAAATGGACCCAGCCAAAACTTCTTAGAACCCTTATGATTATTGGGCTGGCCCATTTTCATATCCCACTCCAAGACCAAATCTCCTTATGTGTACTCCCCTCATTTAGGATCAACTACTTCATGTATTATTCTGGTGTATTGTCTTAAGAGAGGGGGATGGGATCCTATTTTAAGGACATCATATTGGCTTGGTCTAACCAACAGATCTTTGTCTTCTTTATTCATAACTTTGACAGAGTTAATTTAATTATCCTTATACTTGTCTGTTAGAAAAAAAGGATCATTGAGAAATAAAATAAAAAAATGATGCAGAAATAAAACATAGATAATACACCCCAGATGGGGTGACACCTGGACAACATGCTCTTAACCCCGCCACAGAAGGTCATTGCCACCCTCCTCCTTCTTTACCTTCCAATGCAGCTCTTTAATGTTGAAGTGATGGATGGGCGTCTGTGTCATTGGGGGAAGTTAATGTGCAGGTTTGGCATGGAGGTGGTTTCCATTAGATATGGTACTTGGGTACAGATTATCATCCACATGTGCTCTACAACAATTACCATGACAGGATCTGGTTTAATTGTGTTGTTCTCGCTAGCGGATAACTCTAATTTCCCATTCATTTTCTTTCAAAGTCACTCCCGACCTATGGCACACTAGTTTCTTCTCCTTTTGTGTGAATTCTCCTCTGCAACCTCATTGTCATTATGCCTCAAGAGTGATACAAGACAAAATGTGGCCCTTCCTATTACAATTTCATAGCCAGATGCACTAGTCTTGCTCTTCTAGTTTCTTCATCTCAACTACCCGCTCCGCATGATGTCGTGTCTCCCTCCACGACTCAGAATTGGGATTTTTATGACTGTGTCCTTGTCTTCGTGGAGGAGGAAGTCTCGGAGACTATGTTATGGCCCATGGAGGATCCCACGATGGCTCCCTAGTGAATTCCCATAACCCAACAGTCCCCCCAGTTCAAGGGGATGAAAACTCTCTGGAATGGATGTTGGAGGAGTATTGTAGTTGCCTTGTTCTTGAAGAGTTGCCTCTTGTTTCAGCTAAAGAAGAGGCCCCTGCAAATGTGGGTCATATTACAGAGGTTACACGAACCAAGGATGTTTTTCCTGCAATGATTCCTCAGCAAATTTTCTCTGTGGAGGAATTGCAACTCATATATTATCTTCATAGGGACGTCACGGACCATCTTCACCATCAGGAAATCCTCAATTGCTAGCTGGATATGTTCTTCGACTCTATTTCAAGAGAGCCTAAAAAATGATGTTTCCCAACTTGTTGTCATCCTTTCACTTTTTCTACAGTTTTCCCTCACTCGGTGCCAACTGATGGTGATCAAGGTGCTTCTGGTGTTTGACATTCTCATGTTGATCTTTATTTTTCTACATATTAGAGGAACACAATCTCAGCCTTTGGCCTCCTTCTTTATTGCATCTTTTGGTTTATCTTAGGTATGACATTCAATATGGTAATGGACCTCTTTTCAGAGCCTAGGTCTAGTTTTGGTTTCCAATTTTTGGAAAAACAAACCACAAGTTCCTCCATATGTATATGTTCCTTGAATTTTTTAGGTAATACAATTTTTTATTTACAAAAGAAAAAAACATAGATAATACACAATAGAATAAAGATATAGATATATGTGGTTCACTCGATGTGGGCTACGCCCACCAGAGAAATTATCGGGTCCTTCCTTTTTATTATCTAGCAAATGAAGTGATACAACCTACAACACACCTACTGTAACTTCCTCTTCTTTCTCTCATAATACAATATTCGCTCTCATACACAGCTGCAATACAATTCCTCATAAAAGAGGGTTTCCTTCTAGGGAAAAAAAACCCTAACATAACTTATACCGTCATATTTGTGACATTATAATAAATGGCCATGATTGACTACGAAATTACAATATTTACAAGGAAATTTTCCTAAAAATCTATCTTCAGGGGGGATCCATAAAGTGTCATTACCTCCCTGCCTCTAGATTTTGGGGGGGAAGCCCCCCCATCAGGAAATGAGGTCCAAACGTGGTTGAAACAAGACCTCTAAATCAGGATGATAATGAGGCTCCACAACCAACAATATCCTAGTTGCAGACTAATCACATCAACTCCACTGTTGTTGTACCGGTTGGACAATGATCCACCTTGGACCTAGAAAATTTCTCATCTTCACCTCCATGCTTGAAGGCCAACTGAAACTGAGCATGAACTTATTTTCTCCCTGGTTACTACCTTTGTTAACATGTATGTAGGATTATTGCGAGTATGTATATTTTCCAACTTCAATTGTCCAACTTCCAAGATGGATCGTATTAAATGGTACTTGAGTTGTATATGTTTAGTCTTAGAATGGAAGGTTGAGTTCTTTGCAAGATGAATGGAACTCTATATGTCATAGTACAACCTGCTATTCTCCTTTTGATTTCCCAATTCCTCCATAAACATCTGTAACCAAATCATCTATTTACTATCCTCTGTAGCAACAACATACTCTACTTTCATTGTTGAAAGTGCAGCAACCTTTTGTAGTTTCAAAATCCAACTTATTGTTCTTCCACCTACAGTAAAAACATACACGATGGTACTCCTCCTGCTATCTTTATCACTTGCCATATCTGAATCAACATATCCCTGTAGAACGGTGTTTGAACCTCCAAAACATAATGCATGAGTAGTAGTACATCTCAAATACCTCAAAATTCGCTTTACTGCCTCCCAATGTTCTTTACCTGGATTGTTTATATACCTACTCACAACTCCCACTGCATGTGAAATATCTAATCTTGTGCACACCATCTACTACATCAAGATGCCAATTGTTGATGAATAAGTGACCCTCGACATGTATTATATATGCTCCTATGTCTTGGGACACATTTCCTTGGTTAATTTAAAATGGTTGGCCAAATGTGTACTAACTAGTTTTACATTCTACATTCCAAATCTCTCCAACACCTTCTCTATGTACTCACCCTGAGACAATGTCAATTTGTGATTTTTGTTCTCTCTTGTTATTCTCATACCAAGGATTTTCTTTACAGCACCCAAATCCTTCTCCACAAATGAATTAGCTAATTTCCATTTGAGAAAATCGATATCATGCATGTTAGACCCTACAACAAGCATGTCATCTACATACAATAGCAAGATAATATAGCTTCCATTTTCTAGCCTCCTAAAATAAACACAGTTATCAAAATGACATCTATTATAACCTTGTTTTGTCATAAACCTATCAAACTTCAAATGCCACTGCCTTGGAGCTTACTTTAGGTCATACAAGCTCTTCTTCAACTTGCATACCAAATTTTCCTTCCCTTTGAACTCATACCCCTGTGGCAGCTGCATATAAATCTGTTCCTCCAAATCGCCATGAAGAAAAGTCATTTTTACATCTAACTATTCAAGATGCAAATCTTCTACTACCACAAGACTTAAAATAGTCCTAATTGAAGTCATTTTAACAACGAGGGAAAATATTTCATCAAAATTTGTACCTTTCTTTTATGCAAACCCCTTTACAACAAATCTAGCCTTGTACTGCTTTTTGCCTCCATCTTCTTCCTTCAAACTGTAAACCCATTTATTCTGGAATGTTATTTTTCCTGCAAGTAACTGAAACAAGTCATGAGTCTAGTTATTTACCAAGGAATCCATTTCCTCTTTCCCACTTCTTTTTTATGTCTACCTGCACTGCCTCTTCATAACTTTTTGGTTCACCGGAGTAAGTCGACAATACATAATACAATGAAGGAAAGTATCATTCGGGGGGGTCTACTTAACCCAATAGATCTTCTAACAACACTTGTAGGAGTTTGAGGTGCATGTTGCTCCTATTGTTGTACTTTTTTTTTATTTTCTGGTACTTTT
>JASDQU010104264.1:203991-218258 GCA_032191745.1 Picea mariana
TAACCAAAATCATTAACACTGTATCCAATAAAGGTACACTTCTTGAATTTTTCCTCAAGCTTTGTTCTATTTTCTTTATCAATATGGACAAATGCTTCACAACCGAAAGTCTTCAAAAATGAGTAGTTTAGCTTTTTACATGTCCATGCCTCCTATGGAATTCCACCATCCAAGGAGCTTGAAGGCCCTCTGTTTATTAAGTAAACAACAGTATCTACAACATCTTCCCATAATTGTAAGGGCGACCCAACATGCAATCTCATACTCCTTTCACGTTCCATGATTGTCATGTTCATCCTTTCTGACAGGCCATTTTCTTGTGGTGTTCTTGGAACTGTTTTCTCTTTACGAATCCTATGGTATGAATATTGATCATCAAACTCCTTACTACAGTATTCACCTTCATTGTCTGATCTGAGATACTTCAACCTTTTTTCTGTCTCATTCTCAACCAAAGCTTTTCATTTCTTAAAAATGTCAAAAACATCATAATTTTGTTGAATGCAATAAATCAAAGTTTTTCTAGTTGCATCATCAATAAAAGTAACATAATAACGAGAGCCACAAAGAGATGAGACATTAGTTGGTCCCCATACATCTCTATGCACAAACTCTAACTTTTCACTCTTCTTTTCCTTTCTGACTCTGAGAAATCTGACTCTCTTATGCTTTCCATTAACACAGTGCTCACAGAAATCCAAATCAAATTGTTTAAGATCTGCAAACAAATTCCTTTTGTGAAGTATCTGCATCCCCTTCTCACTCATGTTTCCAAGCCTATGATGCCACGGTGTTGTATCCACCCCTGTAGAAGCTAAAGATATAGAAGAGTCAGCATCACTAGTACGTAAACACAACGTACCTACCTTCTCTCATTTTTCCATTACCAATGATCCTTTAGTGACCTTCCACGCCTTATCTATAAATGTAGATATACAGCCTTTGTTTTCCAACTGCCTTGTTGAAATTAGATTTCTTCTCAAATCTGGTATATGCCTCACCTCTTTCACTAACCATTGGTTTCCATTCTTTTGTTTTATTTGTACCTTACCCATTCGAACAATTTGACATGGTTCATCGTCACCCAAATAAACCTATATGAAATCACCTTGAACATAATATTGGAAATATTTCTTATGGGGTGTTCCATGAAATGAAACCCTTGAATCTACTACCCAAGAATCAATAATATTATCTAAAGAAATAATCAAATCATCTTGTAACACATCACCTATTACTTTTTCTTCCTGATTTTTCTCCTGCTATCCATCTCTTTGTTTCTTTGGAGATCTGTAGTCTTTCTTCAGATGTCCTTTCTTCCTACAATTATAGCATTCTATCTTTCCTATTCTGGATTTGGATCTACCCTTCCTATAATTCCTGTGCTTTCCTGAGCTCTTTCCTCTTTCCTTTTTTCTTCCCCTATTTTCTATGGTCAACGCATTACCCGATGACTCACATGTGCTTTTCCATCACATTTCCTCCCTAAGGATAACACCAACAACATCATCAAATTTCAGAGTGATTGAACTGGAGACAAAGTTACTTACATCCATTACCAAGTCATTCCATCTTTCTGGAAATGAGAACAATATTAGAATATCCCTAACCTCTTCATCAAATTTCACTCCTACATAACTTACTTGATTAGTAACTATATTGAATTCATTTAAATGGTCGGAAACATACCCACCTTATGACATCTTCATATTAAATAATCACTTCATTAGAAATACCTTGTTGGATGCTGAGGGTTTTTCATATAGTTTATCCAATGCCTCCATTAGATCCTTCATTGTCCTTTCTTTTGAAATATTGAAAGCCATTGACACTTCCTGGAACATCTGTATCATTCCTAGTGCATTTATGTACAGAACCTCCCATTCTTCATCCTTCATACTCATCGGTTGTTTTGTTTTTCCGCCCAATGGTGGGTAAAGATCCTTCTGATATAAATAATCTTCCATCTACATCTTCCATAACTAGTAGTTTTGGCCATTAAATTTCTCGACCCTAAACTTTCCATTTTCTGCCATTGCTCCCACTTGAACCGGGAACCCTCTTTTCCTGCGAGTTACCTTTTGCTATGATACTAGCTGTTAGAAAAATAGGATAACGGAGCAATAAAATAAAACAAAGATGAAGAAATAAAACACAAAAGATTAACAATAAAACAAAGACATAGATATACATGGTTCACCCGATGTGGGCTATGTCCACCAGAGAAATTGTCAAGTCCTTCCTTTTTATTATCCAGCAAATGAAGGGATACAACCTACAACACACTCAACGTAAATTCCTCTTCTTTGTTTCACAGTCTCCTCTCTCAAAATACAATATCCAATCTCTTACACAGCCATAATATCATTCATCATAAAAGAGGGTTGCCTTATAGGGAAAAAACCCTAACATAACTTCTACTGTCAAATATATGACCTTATAATGAACGATCCATATTGACTACAAAATTACAACATTTTACAAGGAAATTTTCCCAAAAACTTATCTTTGGGGGAACTGCCCTTAAACCCCCACCAAGAGGGGGCTCCATAAAGTGTCATCGACACCCCTGGATACATATGTGGGGGGGAAATCCCCCCCACACCCACCCCATCAGGAAATGGGGTCCAAACATGTTTGAAACAAGACCTCTGAATCAGGAAGATAATCAGGATCCACAACCAACACTATCTAGAAGTTGTTGGTACTCTTCCTTTTTTGGCCATTGTATGGCATCAAAATCCTCTTCATTAGAAAAAGGTAAGTCATCGGAAGAAAACCTTGGAAGATATTCCTTGGTTGGCTCGAGTATTTCTTTTATTTCTGAATCAATGTCTAGTTCTTCAACGTGAGCCTTGTCCATAGTCATATTGGGTAAGCAAGCATAGGTACCATCATTCATAGTTAATTCGATAATAATTAGGTCCATCTGCAATGTGCCACCCAATGTTGTAGTGAACTTTCTAGACAAGAGAATGCCCCATACATCAAGGACGTCCACCACCACAATGTCCATCAGGATAACTATTTCAGGGTATCGGGAAAGGTAGGCCTTCACATTTTCTATCACACCATGAGTGGGAATAGCCCTGGATTTGAACCCCCACACATTTATGTAAGGCCTTATAGTGTTTAAACCCAACTATTTCATCACCTTTAATGACATCATATTTACACTTGCCCCTGAGTCAAGCATGCAATTATTCAAGCGTTTGTTATTCACTTGTAGAGACATAAAGAATGGTGGATGATCATCATATTGTACCCTGAAATGATCTTCTTGTAGCATTATGAGGGGATATTTTGGTTCATTTTGTACCTTGAAGAATTTCTCAAACCTGTTTTTCATTAAAGGAACTTTGATTATTTCCTTTAGAGGTATTGTTACACTCATCTTCGCCACAGCACTTTCTAAGTCAAATTTCAAGTCATTGTTGTCATTTTTTGGCAAAGCGGTATTGGGAAAAAGCCTACTAACTAGTGGAGGTGGAACTTTATGCTGAGGAATGTTGGGGTCGGTGGGAGGAGCTTAAGGTGCTCTCTTTTGTCTTGTATACACTTGCAACTCTTGCCTCTTTAGTTTCTCCCTCGAATCTTCATCTAGATTGTTTATAACTTCCATCCTAGCCCTTTTGGCTACCTCTTCCATGCCTTCTTCCTGTTGTTCGAGTGTGATATTGAGACATACTTGTGTTTCTTTAGTAAAGACATGATCCATAATGTTCACTTGATCAGGGTCCCCACTATTAATTGGACATTCATGCTCCCAATGTTCTCCCCTACACTAAAAACACCAAGGGGTTTCATCTACAACATTTGAGGGAGCGAGAGTATTAGGAACCCTTTGTTCATTTCAAGGATTGTATACCTGACTCGGATTCTAAGGCTATCCCTTGAAATGATGCCTAGGATATTTTTGGTGTGCTCTCTCCAAATTGGTAATTCTATTCACCATCAAAGTATGATTTCTTGTCATATCATCCACCCCATCGTAAAGCTTTGCCAAGGCAGTGTTGATATCCTAGGTGGTATCAGCGTTGTGAACCAACTTTGGTTTAATATCAACCTTGGCCCATGGAGCAGAGAAAGGTTCCACCTTGGATGAGGAGAGATTAATCTCGATTCTTGTAGTTATTTCATGGGCCTCATTAATTGTCCTTGGACCCTTTTCCCTAAGCATGAATCCAAATTGCCCTGAAAATGCCTTGGTATAGAGGAAGAGAAGGTAATATCCTTTGGGGTGATGACTCTAGGTATTTTTTGTAGCAACCCGTCAAACTTGGCGTGGAACTCCCTAACAATATAATTCTCAGATTTCTTGATATCATTGAGTCATGTTAACAACATGTTAGAATCTTCTTTAACACTCCATATTTTGATAAAAACTTGGTCTAGTTGATCCATGGTTTTGATACTAGCATCAGGGAGACTATCATACCATATTCTAGCAACATATTGAAGAGTGGCAGAGAAGAGTTTCATCACCAAATCCTCCACATCATCACTTATGGGATAGAGTTGAAAGAAGGCCCGGAAATTACTCATATGATCTTTGCTCTAGTCACATCATTACCAGTGAACCAGGCAAACCATTTTTCATACTTTGCAGGCATCTGTTGGGGGTGTCCTGGGATGGATGACATATCTAATGGCTTGAAGATCTTAGACTCCCATTTCTTTTGAATTTGGTTCTGAGTTTGAGTCTGGGTTTGAGTTTGAATCTGAGCTTGAGTATGAGCCATTGTATTCAAAGGAACGTTTCCACCAAATAATGATTTTACTACGGGAAAGTTATAGGTAATCCTTTTCTTGTAGGTATTGGGAGGGTTAGATTACCTCCCTAAGATTTTTTGAGTCACCAAATAACCCCTCAAGGATTATCAAAAGAAAAGATGGAATCACCCTCAATGGAGTCTCTAGGTAAGCTTGTAAGATAAGGGCTTCGGGAAAATCTCACCAAAGATGTATCGTTGGTAAAATGGATTCAATTATCCCCGAAAATGGCACCAAAATGTTATCACACAATTTTCACTTGTCCAAGCCCAAGACAAGTAAATAAAATCGACGTAACTACAAGACAACCTACCACCATCACCTTAGTAAGAAATCCCCAGGTTTTAGGGGTGGAGGAGGCATCCCCGAAAACCTCAAGGGATCACATAGCAAGGGTATGTTCAAGCTCAGAGCGCCCTCTCATAGGTTATCTAAGTCAAAGGGTATGTGTTTGTGAAATTGAGGCAAAGGAAGAGTTATGTGTACCTACCTAGAACAAGAAAAATATAGCATATGCATATAACAATTTCCAAGTACCGATATGATAAAATACCTCAATAGACAATAGATAACATAAATATATAATGACTAAAGTAAAATTGTAGCGAGATGATGGTTTATAAAAACCAATATTATTTTGTAACATCCACAAGAAATTAAACTCATAAATGCAAGAGAATACAGTGAAAATTTAGCATTTATCAAATAGATTATTTAGCACTTATCCCAACAAATGTTTTAGTATGTTGGCTAGCAGTTAGAGTGAATTACGCAGAAAAATGAAGCAAAATAGATGGTTGTGGCAGTGTTTTGGAATATCAGCAATAAATTTAGTGATTTTAGCTAAGCTAGGGTTAGGAAAGGTTAGTAAAAGCCTTAGACAATAAGGTTTGAGAGTTATTTGATCAATTCCTTCACAAGAGAGCAAGTGAACTAGTGCCTTTTGGGCTATGGAGTCATTTACAACAACAATATAACTTGGAGAAATAATCATGATAATAATGTCTAAGGATAATGAGATGAATATGAGGAGCTAGCACCTTAGGGCCTCAAACTTTGAGTCTCAAAATATGAATTTAGTAGAGAGCAAGCACATTTGGGCTCTAGCAATTTCTTCTCTCCTTAGATTCTTGAAATATATATATATTGCAACAAGCCTCTAGAACCAAACTGCTAAAGTGTTAGGAGTTTACTCTAGACAATAGTTCCTTCACAATTTAAAGAGTGGAAAGATCTAGAGAGAGGAGGAAGCACCTTATGCTCCTCTCCTAGGGTTTTATACAAGCAATATCAAAATATTCAATATGAACAAGTAAAATTTACCATAGGCATTCAATGCATGAAATGAAATCGTAGATTTTACTTACTTCACCAAGAATAATCAAGCATAAAACCATAGTTGCAGAAATTTCCCACCAAAACAAGTCAAGTGACATCCAAAGCAAGTCCTCCGAGAGATACTGCACCAAGTAAAAGAGTCAATATTTCCACTAGGGTGAAAATATCAGATCTAATCCTCTTGTGCAAGGAAGAGTTATGATGAAAATGAATTGCCAAGATGTGTATTTATATCACCTTCTTTGGCATAAAATGTCAACCTTAAAATATAATAGGGTCGACCTTGAGAATTTTCCCTTATAATTACAAGATTTAAATTTTACATCAAAATATCCCTTAAAAGGGTGATGTTGTGCCCTTCTAGGGTGGTGTTGAGCTCCTAATGTGGAATGTTGGGCTTAAAAAGGTGTAACATTGGGCCTCCAGAGTCCATACATCATGCCACATGTGCCAAATTTCATGTCAACCCACCTCCATCAAGGCACCACACCCTAGAATGACGTCATGAACCTGAGGGGTGATGTCTAGGCCTCCAAAGGTCAGTGTCCCAGTGGGAGAAGTTGGGAGATCATCTCCTAATTATGATAGAGTGCCTCCAAAGGCAACAACCTCCTTCTTCAATGTGCAAATGATGATCACAAGCCCGCCCCAGACATTGTGTCTAGCACCCATCCTTGGGCTCCAAAACCCTCACGAAGTTCTGAACACAATCATCTATTGATGAATACCTATCCATCGAGCAAGGTCCTGCAAAGACAAACAGATGTGCCCTCTAAGGGTCCATAATTCAATAGAATCATGCCAAGTAAGCCACACATAATAATGGAACCACTCAAACATGTGCATCAAACCCCCCTTTTCAAACTAAACAAATGCTCAAAGACCTTATACAATTTGTCAAATTTAGGTGTGGGAGGGATGTCAAGGCATCCTATTGGGTCAGTCAATCCCCAAGTCAAAGGTGTTTCCCAAGGGAAACCTATATATGTCATGTGTGAGTATGAGGTGGAGTGAGGTAATACTTCTGGATAATACAAGGGATTGTATTGTCTCATTTATGGGTGCCTTTGTTGAGGGCTACCCACATCCTTTTCCTCTTTTTTGTTTTTTTAAAGCATATTTTTCCAAGCCCTTTAATAACCATTTATTTTGCATGTGTTTCCAAGTTGAAGACAATAAGGGGCACTAAAAAGGAAATCCATAGCCCACATATGCTCTACCTTGGTTTGCATGCTTTTCCAAATTGAAGGTAATAAAGGGCACTAAAAAGGAAATGCATAGCCCACAAGCGCTCTACCTTGGAAAGCAACATTAATTGATTACTTATTTATTTATGGGTCCTTTTCTTTTCTTATAGAGGTGCTTCATTGCTCTCAGGATCCCAGAGTGAACTTTTATTGCATGATGTTTTTTCTAGGGCACCTCCGAGCCTAATGGCCCCTTCTTCCCATGAAATGAGGTACATGCCCTTCTTGGGTCAATAAGCCCAAAAACCCAAAATATTAGGAGACGAAATGGAAGAAGTATGGAAAGTGATAAGTATGATTGGGAATGGCATGATAACTCTTCATGGAACCCCCTAGTAGTACCCCATTCCCGAGGGTGACCAACTTGCTAGGACGCAATGACACCCACCAAGGTTAAATAAGGCAAAGGGTATAATTTCCAAGCAAATGTTATGTTATCAAGAAAGGATTTTTTACAACATATTCAAATGCTTCAATTATTAAAGTGACACTTACCATGAAATTGGCCTTATTACCTCATGAAGCAAGACCTTTTTTCCTCTGGGACCAGGCTAGTGTGTGGATGTTGCTCTATTGTTGGTAATGACTGACGATGAAATTCAAGATAGGAGGGGGCCTGTGGGGCTTTACTAGTCAATCTAGCTCTCAGCACTTCATGTCTACTACCTATGGGCCTCGAGACATGATCTCCATAGTTACCCCTAGGTTGAGGGGGGTAACATACCCAACTAGGGACAACAATGTTAATGTGCAACTTGAAAGCAATGTATGGTATGTCAGACGTGTGTTTCTCAACACTTTTGAGGTAACAAACCATTAAGTCCCCTAATTTTTTAAAGAATCTTTTCGCACAATGAAGGAAGAAAATGGTTGATATTCATGCTTAATGTGAGTATACATTTCTATTGCCCTCTAATTGCAGGTTACTCAAAGATAAGGTACTTTACAGTTATAATGTCTTGCCCGATAGTTGTGCAGAGGCAAAGAAAATGTTGAAAAGGTTGGGTGTTGAGTACATATCATACCATGCATCTCTAAATGATTGTATTCTATACATAAATGAATATGCGGACAAAGAGATATGTCCAGAATGTGGGCGTGACAGGTACCATAAATAAAATAAAATAAAAAGGGTAAGGCACATTGTCCTCCTAATAAGATATCGAGGCACATACCTATAATTCTAAGGATTCAAAGTCTATGTTGTTGAAAACAATTAGCCATGTTGAAGGGGTGGCATTCCTAACATAAAAGTGAACCAGGAGTTATGTGAATCCCAGCAGATTCAATATCCACGAAGCATATAGAGGATACAAGGCTTGATAAATTAAATAATGAAGTATGAAACCTACGATTGAGCATAGTTATGGATGGAGTCAACCCTCCAAAACACGAACTATTTTGTTTGGCCAATGGTAGTGATAAAACAATACCCCCCTATGGTTTTCCATGAAGAATGAACATCTTATGTTGGCTCTTATAGTCCTAAGTAGAAGACAAGTGAAGAGAATGGATGTCTACCTCCAACCATTAATCGATGAATTTAAGCAATTATGGGAATGAATACATGTATATGATGTATCAAGACCCGTCCAAATGGAGGTTGTTTTGCATTGTATGGCATATGTGTGTACACCACACACAATTATCCAGGACTAGTAGTTTTCTCTAGTAAGCATGTTGATTTATTTGTTTATATTTGTAATGTTATTTTGCATACTTCCTTTGGTGCAACTATATTTTTGACACTAACATGCTCTATATACGATAACATCACAGGTCTTGTAACAAAAGGGTATCATGGATGTAAATGTTGTGGACCTTCTGTAAATTCTAGGTGGTCCAACCACCTATGAAATTCGGTGTACGACTGCACGAGGGTATTCCTCCCAGAAGACCACCCTTATAGAAGAGTTGCATATGCTTTCAATGGTAAACCAGAGAGAACCCAAAGACCTAAAATAATGACACCAACGGATTAATTTAGGGCATATGATACGGAGAAGGAGAAGGAAATCGTAGAATTTTTTTATTCAAATGGGGAACCTATGTTCAATGATCCTAAATTTTTTGACACTTATGTTGAGAAAAATCCCATTGTGATGAAAAGGAAATGTGTATTTTATGAGCTTCCATATTGGGAGCATATTAAGATTGGTCACTTACTAGATCCCATGCATATATTCACAAATATTTCATCTTCTTTATGTAGGCACATATCATCAAATAAAAGCAACACATTGGTTGTTAGGAGAGATATTATTGCTTTAAATACTAAAAAGAGACATTGACCAAGAAAAGAAACTAGAGGAGAGGTTGGTCCCTCTTGGTCTTTTAAAGAAGGTGATGTCCCATGGATTTTGAAGAAAGATGATCTTTCTATGGAGAAGGATGTTATATTGGGTGTGAAGGAACCTTCTTTATATGCACCGAGTCTATGATGTTTCTTCACTATAGAAGGGAATTTATCAAGGTTGAAATCACATGACCATATGAACCTTCTAAGGGTATGCATGTTGAATACATGATTCTTCTTCTATACTATTGGTAAAAATCTGCTATGCACTCACAGTTTTATGGAAATTAATGATATGTGTGTCTATTTTGTAATGTCATTATCCTTTGCTCATGTGTGGTTGTGTGAACCATGACTTCCCCAAGGACCTACGACATTCCATATCTAAATTATTTACATTTGTATGTTGGATCACATCAAAGGAGATTCATATGGCTAGCATTCCATGATGGTGTCGAGAGATAGTTGAGATTCTTTGTATGTTTCAGAAGGAACTGCCCACGAGTTTTATGGACTTGCAAGTCCATATTCTAACTCACATACCTGTTGAGGTTGAAGTAGTTGGGGTGCTCTCATGTCATTGGATGTTCTTATTAGAGAGGTACATGAAAAAATTGAAGGGGCTTGTTCGGCAAAGGAAAAAAACAGAGGGGTATATAGTATACGAGTCATTCTATTATGTCAGTGAGTTCGTCAAGCAAATTAACAACACACCAGAGGCAATGGTTTGGGATGACCATCAAGATGAGGAAAAAAGGGAAGGGGAGCTACTCCATGTGGGAGTAATTAACTCCTACTTGTCTTATGTGCTTAATATGTGATATTCTTCATCATATTATCAAGATTGTGATTTGCTAATTTTAATGTAGAGATTCTCTACGTGAGTGATTTGTTTTTGTTATTTAGGAGTTTGTTAGATCTAGGAGAGATATTAGATCCTATTTAGGTGTATGGTTGAGATATTCTCTCAACAAATGGATTGTGTGGCTAAGATAGTCAATCTATCTTAAGACCAAGCTTAATGTATTTATATGTACCTGTGTTGATTGAATTAATATATACAAAATTCAGTTTTGTGTGTGAAGAAATGTTTACTCCTCCATTTTTTGTCATGGTATCAGAGTTGGTACATCCCTGACTCTCTCACGAGAGGGGGTTGTGATCATGCAAATTAATCGATTTCATTCTTCTATACATATGCAAGAATAGCATAGAGTGTGTGAGAGTAGATTATTTGTTTTGTGAGTGATTGTTGGAGTGTATGTTTCGTATAAATTTTTCTATGTTCCTGTAAGGAGGTTTTGCGGATAGGATCGTGATCGGTGGAGGAAACCATTGTGAAAATTTCCAATTGTTGTAGTTGTCATTGCTTACCTGTGTGGGGAGAGTTAGAGAATAGCTAGTCGTCGCTGCCAAGATTCATTCACCTTTGTGATAGAGTCGTGATATGTACAATTTTAAGCCACTAGAAGGGGGTGTCCTATTTATCCATGCCATAGCTCAACTGACGACTATCAAGAATCTGCAAGTAGAATCCAAATTAACATCGTTCTATCTTTTTTTAAGGCACGAGGAGAATTCTCACGGGCAGAGATCTTAGCAAGGCTTGAAAAGTGCTCTTGACATGCTCTAGATTTCTTGTTGATTGAGACTTATTCCTTCAAATGATCACTTCAATCACTTCTTGTCTATATTAGATGAATGTCATTGATAACCACGAAAGAGATTATCCCAACAGTGGATCAAAGTATGGAAGTAGAGTTTTCAGTGGAGAATGTGGCGTTCCTTACAATAAAGATTTTGCAATTCCAATAACTACAAAGATCAAGCCACAGTATCCCATCAGTCAAGGACAAGTGCACTTTACAGTAATATCCATCGAGACTCAATTGAAAGGAGGCAAAAATTATCTCAAAGCTATAAGCCATCATTTGTCTTCAGATTATTATATACATTTTTTTCAATTAAGATTTCTGCAACAGAAAACCATAAAAACATAATGGTTCAAATCCAGACACCAATTTCCTTCAATTCTAAAGAATTACTTGACTGAAGAAGCTCACTGTGGAAGAGTGCGACCTGTTGGTTCAAATTGCAGCAATTGTTCTGAACTGGGAGACTTCAAGGAAAGAGGGGGCAATTATATTAATTAGTAGCAGATAATTGTTTAAATTATTGTTAGTATATTTGATGTCCTTATGGATTGTGAAATAAATGATGATGAGTCTTCAAATATCAAAGGTGCAGTTGAGGCATTTGCATGTTCAGAGGGGGAATCTAGTGCAAGTTCAAACTCACGATGGATGGTTGTTTGATATTTTAAGACATTGTAGGGGATTGGAGAAACTATGCCTCATTGGGGTTGTGAGATAAGTATCTCGGGACTACTTATCGAGATAGTTTGGGATAGATCCAAGACATGGAAGTTATGCATCTACCTTTATGAGGGTTATCAGACATGTCAAGTGCTAATGGTGTCCAATGATGCTGGAAAACTTAGGTCACAGCTGGGAGACTACACCTTTCGGAGGAAAAGATGACAACCAAATGGAGTTCGAAGCCTACAAGATTTCGAAATGGTATAAGATGTTGATGAAGACTTTACCTGATAGATATCAAGACAAGTACTCATTAATAGGGGGTGTTGGCCTAATTAACTCCTACTTGTCTTATGCACTTAATATGTGATATTCTTCATCATATTATTAAGATTGTGGTTTGCTAATTTTAATGTAGTGATTCTCTACGTGAGTGATTTGTTTTTGTTATTTAGGAGTTTGTTAGATCTAGGAGATATCTTAGATCCTATTTAGGTGTATGGTTGAGAGATTCTCTCAACAAATGGATTGTGTGGCTAAGATAGTCAATATATATTAAGACTAAGCTTAATGTATTTATATGTACCTATATTTATTGAATTAATATATATGAAATTCAGTTTTGTGTCTAAAGAAATGTCTACTCCTCCATTTTTTGTCACTCCAAACGAATGGAAAAAGACGTTTGATAAACACTAAGTCACTTGTATTTTGTAAATTTAGTACAGAGAAATTGTTTTCATTGAAGTTGATAATATATATGTGATCCCAACCCGCAGGGGTGTAGACCAATTGGTAAGTGTCATGTAAATGAAAGGAAATATGTAAAAAGGAGGTCTCAAGTTTGATTCTCACCCTGATTTACTTGTGCGCCGTGTTTGCAGGCTGTGTGGACACACCTGAAGGTTATAGAGGTAGCAGACGGGAATCGACCCAGTGTCACGTGAGTACGAGAACCGCGAGTTGTCGATTTCACCAGTGTATATATATATATTAACGCCATCAATAAATTTGTTCTTTACAACGCGAAGGCAATGCGATCATGGATTGGATTGTATGAAGAGAAAAGAACGAAATGGGTCAGCGACATGAAAAAATTTAGATGATTGAATGGTAGAAGCATGATTTATCCTAATCATTTAAAAGAAAATATGCCAAAAATATATCCCAACAGTTGGGTGGCTAAAGAGATACAAGAGAAATATGCAGTGTCCAGTCATAACCCACATGGAGAATATCTCGATGCACTAAACATAGGGATTGGGTGCAGCAACTCTGTAATAACCTCTCTACCTACCACGTTCAATTGATAATATTGTATATTGGAATTGTAACATGTATTGTGTTTTTATTAATGCTCATGTTATTAGACATATGACACCGTCCTTTGTTCACATTTTTACAAGTGCATTTGTTCCCATCTATGTGGGCATATGGACAACATTCTCGCACTGAGTATGTCAATGATGCACACATCACACAAGATTGCAAATTGGAGGTCGAGTTCAACCAATCTAGTTGTGCTAAACACTATGATCAAAACCTAATGGAGGGGAAGTTAGGTTACATTAGAAATATACAAGAGATCATGCAAGTAGACTTCTCATCGTTTCAATGTGTTATTTTTTGTTTCAAGTGTTGGGATACCTTCGAATAGAGTGATGTAAAGAAAGATCGTGACTGTGGGATAATATGTATTAACTCTAAAAAAAATGTGGGTTGAATAAGGAGCCTTATGTTTTCCCAAAACATTTCAACCAAGTGTTTTTTTACAAAGATGTATTGGATGGGCTTTAGTGATTCATACTAAGACATGATTCGAGATTTAAATATCTTTTTTAGAACAACAATGTTACAATGCCAAGCGAGGAAGATAATCAGGGTGATGGCAATGAAGATTGATAAGTAAATGCTTTGTTTCAACATTTATATTGTGGATGTGTCATTTTATTATGGGTATCTATAATGGCCAATTTTTTTTTCTTCATTTTATAATTATATAGAATATGAAAAGTTAACAATCATTTACGACCACCATATTAAAAATACATTAAATAGTACAAGCATGAGATGTGTTTTTGATATATTTTTATTGTCATATTTATTGTTTATTATAGCAAATTTATGTTGTATTATATTAGCATATGTTTATGTTAACCTTTGAATTACTAAGCATTAATTGAGATATCACAAAGTTGGTGATGTACAGTAGTAGAGATCTATTTTAGATTATATTTTATTTAACAAAAAAATGAAGATATCAAAAAATCAATCCTCAATTTTTTTATTGTTTAA
>JASDQU010104264.1:270981-282677 GCA_032191745.1 Picea mariana
CTGCTAAATTTCCAATTTTAATGCAATAATTTAGAAAATTCAATTCTGAAGTTAGAGGATGAAAAATTTACCTTGGATAGGCTATTTTATGAGAAATGTGGAGTAAAGTGAAGGAAAATGGCAAATAAAGAGGCAAAAAGTATGGTTTGGGAAAGCACAAAAATGGACTCAACACACACCAATGTGTGTATACCTTAAAGTTGCATCGGTAAAAAAATCTCCGCAAAAACCTTCGTTCGCCCACCTCCACTAACAACCTCCACCATAAGAAAAAAAGGTGTTATCCTTGTAGTGTCATAGACGTGTGTAATAGCTTACCTTGCCTTCAAGATATAATGAAACAGTCGAGGGATCTTTCGTAGTGAAAATGAAACGAGTCTCAATCATACATCTAGTAACAACCTCGACATTATCCACTCCGAAGAGCATTCCTATTAGCAAATGGGTTATAATCGTATCCCATAGAAAGGATTTTAAAAGCACCCTAATAGTCAACTTCTATGTTTCAAATAAAAAGAGATAATCGGGGGTTATTTGGATGACTACCCCTAAAATCCTAGCCAACACTAAAAATTATTTTGTGTATTTCTTGAGGAAGGATTTTAGTTTTTTTATTATATTTGTCTTTTAAAAGTTTGTAACTAGGTTCATGAACCATTTTGTTTGCTTAAGGCTGAGATAAAGGCCTTTTTAGAGCTCCTCAATTTTTATAGTTCTCCTAGATCACTTTTGGGTGCAGGGAGAAGAGCATACTCAAAGGAGGTGAACTTCCAATTCCTTAGTGTGTGAGTGAAAAATGTGTGCAAATGGTGAGTGTGCAAATATTTACGAGTGAAATTGTAGCATGGGGATGTCGTGGGGTCTGGTACTTTGCCTAATTAAGCTCTAAATGTGAATTATAACCTTGCATAATTTGAAATTGTGTGAAAATAAAACTAGTCCTAGATTATAGAGATGTGGACATTTGGGGTCCTTTGAATCTTTAAACCCCTAAGTGTTTGTATTGCAACATATTTTGGAAAAATGAAACTTCCCTATATTGTAAAAAGATGTGGCAATTATGGTCCTTTCAACTCTAAACTCCCTAGTGTTGAATTGGAAACAAAAATGAAGATGTGCAGATGTATGGGTGTGTCACTCCAAGTAACTCAATTCCTAGGTGTATTTTGTGAATTAAAAGGGAGGTGAAGAAATATCCAAACCTTTCTGATCTACCAAAATCCCCTGAAAGTGCGAGGTAGAGAGCATAGTAGGATGAGAAGATTTGCTTCTAGTCCAGAAGTAATGTGATTACTAATTAAAAGATCTAATCAAAAGTACATGTGATCAAGTAGCCATCCATATGGAAGGAAAAATAAAACTTGGTTATTTTTATCCCCCCCCCTACCAATCTATATTGACTATCTACTATGAAAGAATGAACTTAAAGCTAGATCTTTTGGCCTTACAAAGTGCAGAAAAATAAAGCCTATCACCTAACTCTAAACTGAAATTGAAAATCTTACAGAAAAATGTAAATGAGGCCATTTGTGCAAGTTTGTATGTATACAGTCACACAAATCTCATGGCAAGTGATGACACAGTCATGGAACTTGTGCAAGTTTCAAAGAAATAGTTGCACAAATCACTATGCAACTAAAAGATGAATTCCACTTGGGATAAAGCCTAAAAAATTGTTTTCAAGTTGAGGACAGGCCGATTTGGGGACCTACAAGACAAAGAAAAATAGAAAAGAGGCTCAAACAACCTATGAAGGATGAATTATGGTTAGAAAACCTGTTGGAGTCTCCAATTTGTTTGGTTGTTCTCTTCACAAGAGTGAGTGAAAACACCATTTTCTATAGTGAAGGTTATTACACTATAGATGGAAAGTCCATACAAAGAGTGCAATTGCAAGTTTGAAAATAAAGAAATAAAGAGTCATGCAAGAAACTAAAATTAAACAACAAGAAGTAGGGAAGCAACAACACTCTCTATTATAAATGAAGAAGGTTTTTGGCCTTGAGATACACCTTGGACAATGATTTGAATAGGTGGACTCTCTTCCTCTCCTTGGGAGGCTTCATGACATACATTATTAATTTGGGGACTCAAAACCAGGGTATTATATTCCCCTCCCCCTTATTTTGGCACTGTCCTCAATGCATAACACCATGCAGGTGTACATATATACAGAATTTTTAATCAAAAATTCAAAAACAACTACAGGTATGCCTCTTGCATTGTATATTCCAACTCCCATGTCGCTTAATTCAGGGCTATAGCATGCCAACTAGACCTTTATCTTCCCTATGGCTTTGTTCCGGAGCATCCTGACCTTCTTATCTAGTATACACAATGGTTGTACCTATAACTCTCCTTCTAGCTCCACCTAAATCAAAGTCCAATCAATGACATGGTTAGGATCATACACATACTTTTTCAACAAAGATACATGAAATACATTATGCACACTCATGGAAGCATGAAATGCAAGAAAGTACGCAACTAGCCCTATTATGTCCAATATCTCAAATAAACCACAAAACATGGATGTTATCTTGGTACAACTACCCAATTTCAATGAGATTTTCTTAGGGTTCACTTTCAAAAATACATGCTCTCTCACTTTAAATTCTCTAGCTATCCTGCTCTTATCTACATAACTCTTTGTTGATGCTTGAATTTGTTAGGACCGAAGAGGCAACCTCCCGAGGATACAAATTCCCCTACGTTTTTATAGAGGTGGTACTCCTTTTTATTTTAAGATTTTCTTGGGACTCTAGATTTTTAGATAATAGGACTTTGCAGAAGTTCGTTGTGACAATCAAAGAAATACAAAGATTGCAAAAAAATATAACAAGAAAGAAAATGTTTTGTTTTCTTTTTTAGAGAGTTCCTAAGAAATTACCTAGAACCGCACACTTCATTCATTTGAAGGAGATAGACAAAGTTTCCTCACATCCATCATAGTTAAACTAAAGATTTATGATCACATAAAATAAAAGAAGATGCTATGCATGCATAAGAGAACTTTAATAGAGTAAAACAGGGGGAGCTCAAATAAAGATAATGATAGATCAATCTCAAATACTTTACACTCAAAACTCAGAGTTACAAAGTGCAGTCAAAACTGATCCCAAAATAGTTCTCTTGGGAATTCTGAAAAAATATATAGTCTGTTACAAAGCTTTGAAATTTAAATGTGTTTGTCCTTAGGACTGGGATTGGGGCTCCCACGGACCATAAAGAAAATATGAAAAAGAAGTAAGTTGTACAAGGAGAATGGTGGGCGATGCATAGTAGCAAGACCTGGAAAGAAGAGAAGGAGAAGTTATCGGATTTTGGTTAAACCTTTCTAGTCAAAGAAGCAGAGTAACTGGATGAAAAATTGATAAATAAAGTAAAATGTGATGAGCCTGAACTTACTATGATGGTCTCTCGTGTCTTCACTTGCTTGTTGTTGTCCTTTTATTGTCTTCATTGAGGGTTACAGGAACCGTCTCAATTGTTTCTTTCCCTTCTTTGGTTAATTTGTTGATTGCCTTGTTGAACCAGTCTTCAATATAACTTTTCATTGGTGCGATATTTATTTCATGTCGGATTTTAATGTTGAATAACTCACCTTAAAAGTCTCTTAAGTCAAGATAAATACCATGTACTTCTTCCTCAATATCTTGATTTTTCACGGAATAATCAACTAGCCAATTGTCTATTTCATCTTCATTATATTCGAGTATGCCATAAAAAAATTCAACTGATAAGCCTTTAAATATCTCAACTTGTTCGTCAAATTGTTGCTTTGTTAGAAACATTGAGTTGAGAATTAATTTAGGTTCTTGTACTTCATTAGTACCTCCTGCTAGGTCTATCTCTGTGATTCTCTTGAACAGTTCTTCTCTTTTGAAGGTAAGCGTCAGCTCTGGGAGCTTCAACATCCTCCGAAAGACTTGCAGTGAAAGGGAAACCAGAGAATGGCCTTGGAGTTGTATAATCCTCTGGCTCGGCATGTACTTTTCCATGCACCATGCAACAAGCTCTTTACAGTCAAAGGCCTCAGGAACACATCCTGAGCGAGAAATTTCGGATGCCCAGATTATGTTTTTATGTGTAGGAGGAGAGGAGTAATATGAATATGCTCTATACCACTGAAAGTTTTGGTCTTCATGACCAAAAATATTTAGAGTATCACCACATAACTATTGTCTAGTTGTTGCTGCCATAGGTTGACAAGAGTATTCTTTTAGCTGGGTAATAACTTGAAATGAATTTTTCGGAGAGCTAACAATAATATAACCTTTGGCAAATAGTGCTTTAATGCAATTTAATGAGAAATCTCCTCGAGCCCTTCGCTATTGATGATGATCTTTTCGGAGTCTGCATTATCAGTTATTAGCATTAAACCATATCAAATGCATATTGGGAAAAGCACGAAGATGGTGGGGACGGGCTAGAACAATTTTGAATATGGAATTTTTCATGAACCTGCCAACCTGCGAACCCGCGGTTATGAATGATCAAAAATAACATAAGTGTTGCAAAGCGGTCGGTCGAACTTGTATGTAGGAGAAATTAAATACTTAGGGGCTCGATACCCATGAGAAGTCTGACGGTCATAATGTAGATCACGGACCTTTGGGTGTAAAGTCGAGATCGTGCAACTTGGAAGATGAAGGCTTGAATATGTGAACCGACAAAGTTGCAAAAATGGTTAAGTATATTATAACAAGGCAGTTGGTCGAACTCATGACATAGGAACATGAATGGAAATGAAAACACATCAACCCACAAACCCGTTGATTTTTTAAATAGGACTAAGTATGGTAACTAGAAAGGGATAGAAGAAGAGAAAAAGAAAAAGGGGAACAAGGGTAGGTATAGAAGAGGGAAAAGAAATGGAAAAAGGAAGTTGGGAGAATAGAAAGGGAAAGTAAATTTCGGAAGCATGAATTGATCTCAACACTCTTCTGTGTGTCTTGTGTTGATTTCAAATTTAGCTTAATTTTAACCATCCGTTCTTCCATTTACTTCAACAATTCTAGTCCAAGTACCACTTTATCTGTTGGGTTGTCCCAACTTACTAGAGTATTGCATTTTATACAATACAGAGCTTTGAATGGGATCATCTTCAAAGAAGCTTGATACCCATTGTTGTACGAAAACTCAACCAAATGCAAATAATATTCCCCCTTAGATGGATTATCCATCATATACATTATTAAAATGTCTTCAATCACTAGGTTGACTCTCTTTGTCTTCACATATGACTTTGAATGGTATGTTGTACTAAAAATCATATTTGTACCAAATCCCTTAAATAATCCTCTCCAAAATTTGAAGTAAACTTTGAATCTCTATCTGGAACAATTGCCTTTGGTATTCCATGCAACCAAGCAATTTCCTTCATGTAAATTTCTGCAATATTAGTTCCCTTATGAGTCGTCTTCACTTGAATAAAATGTGTATCCTTTGTTAATTTATCCACCACTACCATTATTGAATCATCTTGCCTTGTTGTTCTGGGCAATTTAGTGATAAAATCAATGGTTACTACTCCCCATTTCAATGGTTGTAGCAAACCTACTAGGTGTCTATGTTCATCCTTCACTTTTTGACATTCCATGCACCTGGAAATGTAATCAGTAACATCCTTCTTCATTCTTGGCCAAAATTATTGGCTTCTTATTACTGCAATTATTTTCTAGTAACTAGGATATTCGTCATATGGAACATTATGCATTTCTTTTAACAACAAATTCCATAGTTCTTCAGAATTAGGAACATAAATTCTATCTTTATGCATAAGTAATCCATCTTCTTTCATCTTATACTCTTTAAATTTATGATGTACATATTCTTGTTGTAAGTTTTCTTTTACCTGTAGGTAATGCTAGTCTGTAATAGTAGCATCTAAAATCTTGCTCTTTAAATTTGAACTATGCACACTAATGGTTGTAGCATGCATGATATATACCCTTATGTTGAGTGCATCAACAAATTTATTTTATTTTTCTTTGATATGCTTCGTATCAAAGTCATACTCACTGAAAAATTGTATCCATCTTGTTTTCCTAACACTTAAAGTTGGTTGTTCAAACATATATTTCAGACCACTATGGTCTGTCCTTGATTCAAATTTATTTCCATAAAATAATGCCTCCACATATTCAATGCATGAACTATGGAAGCAAGTTCAATATCATGTGTGTCATAATTCCTCTGGCATTATTTAAGCTTTATAGACTCATAACTAATGACATGTCAATTATGAGTGAGCAATCCACCAAGTCCTTCTTTGCATGCATCTGTGCATACCACAAAATTCTCATTTGGATCAACAATCTTCAAAATAGGTGCACTAGCAAGTAAGTCTTTCAATAAATGAAAATTTTATTCACAACCTATTGTCCATTAAATCTTAATTCCCTTCTTTTGTAAAGAAGTGATGGGATGAGAGATCTTAGAGAATCATGTTATAAATCTCTCGTATTATCTGGCTAATCCCATAAGAGATCTGACTTATAAAACATTATTTGGTGTTGGTCATCCTCTAGTGCCTTCAATCTTCTCTGGATCCACTACTACTCCTTATTCTAAAAGGATGTGCCCCAAATACTGGATCTGCTCTTGGTAAAAACAACACTTGCTTAGCTTGGCATAAAGTTGATGCTCCCTTAGAACTTGTAGTACCACACTCAAGTGATGTTCATGTTCTTCCTCTGCCTTGGAATAAATAGGTATGTCATCCAAGAACACAATGACAAACTTATCCATATAGTTTTTTAATATGTCATCCATCAAGCACATAAATGCAGTTGGTGCATTGGTCATTCCAAATGACACCACTGCAAATTCATAATGCCCATACCTAGTTATAAAAGGTGTCTTACTAATGTCTTCTTCCTTGATTCTCGCCTGACGATATCATAATCTCAAGTCTATCTTTGAAAATATGTTTGATCCTCTTAGCTTATCAAAGAGGTCATCAATTATAGGTATAGGGTACTTGTTCTTTATGATGTCTTTATTCAGTTGTCTAAATTCAATACATAGCCTCAATGTTCCATCCTTCTTTTTCACAAAGAGTATTGGTGCTCCCAAAGGTGAAACACTTGGGTGTATGTACCCTTTCTTCAACAATTCTTCTTGATACATTTGTAATTCTTTTAATTTTGTTGTACACATTCTGTAAGGAGTCTTGGACACTGATGTAGATCTAGGTACAAAATCAATAGATAATTTGATATCCCTCTTTGATGGTAATCCTAGTATTTCTCTAAATACATCCTCAAACTCTTGCAATACTGAAAAATCTTCAAGACTTGACCCTTTGGTCTAGTTCGGCTCCTCCACATGAGTTGCATACAATTGACATCCTATCCTGAAACATCTCTTCAATAGTAAGGTTGAAATCTCTTTTATAGAAATGGGTCATGGAACTCCTTGTACCATGCTCTGCTTTCCTTCTTCATCAGGACACGTAAATGTCTTATTATGGCAATCTAGGATAGCATGGGGCTTGTCCAACCAATCTGTTCCAATTAGGATATCATAAAATCCTAATGGTATGATATTATGTAATGTTCCCAAATAGGCTAGAAGGGAATTTTAATATTTTTCCTCCAAGATTTGTTGTTTCTTCTTATATGAATGTATTGTTAACTTCTTATAGATAGTTGCTCAATGAGGAATATTGTCAAACATATAGCATACATTCATTACACAGGAATGGAGCAGATAATCATGGCATCTTATTATGGATGAAAACTCCCAAAATCAGTACAATGATGTCTAATGGTTGTAATAACAATTGTAGAATACTACTGAGCACACAAATCTAATGGTTGTCAGGCAGCTACTAAAAAACCTGGACTGATGTTAATCTGTGGAATACTACAAAAACACACAAGAAAAACCTGGACTGATGCCAATATTCCAAGTCTTGCCAAGTCTTCCTCTGCTCTACTCCAACAACATCTATCTTTAGTCGACCTTCCCTTCCTGAGCTCCTCACAATCTTGGTCCGATAGATGGATGGAAACCCAATTCACAAAGGTCCTCACGGGACAACTGTGAGGTGTCTAGCGGGGCCTCACAGGACAACCTGTGCTCAACCTGCAGGGGAATCTCATTTTACAGTTGCACGAACCCTCCTGGCACCTGTGGATTTGAAACTCGGCCTCTTCCTGAAATTTACCACAAGCACCCTTCACAAGCCAATATGCTCCCCAACTTCTTCCAATAAGAAATCAAACACCAAATGAACACCAATGAGAACTATGGATGAATCCTCCTCTTGTCTAGCTAGGGTGGATATTGGACCACCGAAACTAAACTTGCAGTGGAAGGTTTTTTTTCAAAACCCCAACGAAAATGTCAGCTACAAGAGCACTCAATAAGATATCAAAACATAATGCTGAGGGGAAGGGTTACTCCTCTATTTATCCTTTCTTTGGACCTTCCAGATCTTTCCCCAATTTTGAAGAAAATCAAATCTTCACTTTATTTCCCCTCCAATTCCATTTAAATATAATTGTTTATTTTATTTAATGTCACTTTAGGATTTGTCATTCTTTAACCTAGTGACACCAAATAAACCCCCTTCACTCGTTTTTTTCCTTGTTGACTATAGCCTACGAGAGTCGTATAGGCTATTTGGTCATCCTCCATCATAGTCAATTGGAAGGGGGCATTACATATTCAAGTCAACATTAGTATTCACTCCATTCAAATCTATTGGACAACCTCTAAAAACCTCATTGATCCTTCTTTTGGTTCCAATGGCTAGTTGAACCAACCCTCACCTTTCAAGCTTACTTTGTGTCAAATGAAATATTTCCACTACTTTAGGATCAATGTAACTATGGCTTGCTCCTAAATTAATTAAAATATAAACATAATTATTTATAATCGTACCTTCCACCTCAATCATATGGGATTGATGCTCTGCTTGTCGATCTTCTAGGGCTACATATTTCCTTGGAATATTTATACCCATGTCTTTCACTATAGTAGTCTCTTGAATGATGTGCAAGGTCCTCATTTTGTCTTCTCTATGAGGGCAACCTTTGTACACATGATCTTCTTTACATACCAAACATTTGATTGGTAGCCTACTCCTTTTTCCTAAGGAGTCTTCCATCTTGGATTCATTCTCGGCAAACTCATTTTGTCGATATGCATTAGGATTTTTTTTATTGAAAGGAGGTTTGAATCCCTTCATTCTCTAATTCGATTCCTCCTTCTTCTTATTCTTCCAAAATTTATGAAAAAATTCTCTTCCTTTTCCTTGCTCATAGAGGTACTTGTATTTTCTAATGGTCTCTGCCAAAGTTATGGGTTCATCAAATTGAATTTTATCTTTGTAAAAAGATGACAATCCACTTAGAAACCTTTGCATTTTCACTTTCTCCTCTTTGATAAAACCCACATACCTCAACAACTCCAAGAACTTCTTTTCATATTCTTCCATGGTCATGTTCCCCAATCTGAGTTCAAATAACTCTTGCATCTTCTTGTCATAGTAGTGCTATGAAAGATATACCTCTGAAGGAGATGAGCTCTTAGTCAATCATAAGTAATTTTAGGTCTTACTCCAAGGTCAAAAGGCAGTTTTAGCCTAGATAGTATTCACAAGAAAGTCATCTTCTCTTGTGATCATCACCGAAGATACCTCTAATAACATCTAGCCTTAATACCATACATGAAACCAGATACTACCCCAATTAAATAAATAAAAAATCCATTTAAAAAATATTTAATTAAAAAATAATAATATAAAAAGTTTCATTACACCTTTATTCAAATTATAAAAACTTTTATTCAAATGATAAAAGATAATATCTTTAACTATAATTAGGTCTATTGATGTAGTTCTCTTTTTTTTAATATTAATATATTGGTATTTCATTTTACTTCATATTTTTATTTTAGCTTTAATTTTATTGTTAGATTATTATTTTAATTTTAATTTATATAAATTATATTTTATTAGGATAGGCCACTATAATTAGGTCTGATGTACTCTTTTAAAATATTAATTTCTATTGATGTAGTTCTCTTTTTTTTAATATTAATATATTGGTATTTCATTTTACTTCATACTTTTATTTTAGCTTTAATTTTATTGTTAGATTATTATTTTAATTTTAATTTATATAAATTGTATTTTATTAGGATAGGCCACTATAATTAGGTCTGATGTACTCTTTTAAAATATTAATGTATTGGTATTTAGTTTATTTTTTATTTTTATTTTAGCTTTAATTTTATTGTTAGATTATTTTATTTTTTAATAAAAAAGAGACTATATTATCTTATGTTATCAAAAACAACATTTGTCAAAATATTACATCAAGATTCGTCACTTGTTCTTCTAAAGGTGTGGAAACCAGAACATGTGGCACTGTGCATGGACACTATTGTGTATTGGTGGCACTGTGCATGGACACTATTGTGTATTGGTAGCACTGTGCATAGAAATAACACATGTCTTAGAACTGTAAAATATTGCCACTTGTTCTGCCATGTACATGGAAACCAGAATAGGTAGTCTGCACTAGAGTTTCATGGCAACAAGAAAACAAAACAGCTAAGACCAAAAAATTAACAGTAGAAAATCTAAACATTAGGTGAACCCGGGCTTTTGTCCTAGCTGACCATGAAGGCATAAGGTTCGCAACAAGTCGGGTAGCGGCTCTTTGCGGGCTCGCCTAATAGGGAATCAAACGGGAAATCCATGTGCTTGCTGAGGAGGCTCTGGGTATACATTTTCTCGGCTAGGTCCCTCCTCATTTCGAAAATGAGGGCCAGGTGTTCCTATGTAAGCTTGCACGATCTAGGCGAGGCATGGTTGTCCAAGACCTGTTGCACTGGCGCCTTGGGTGAGTCGTGTCCTTCTCTCTCGTGCCAGAATTCACCCCAATTGATGTTTGGGTATGTCGCATTGGGTTCAATGGAATTTTTGCAGCAATCCAGCAGCCGTGGAGGAAGATCCTCCTCTACCAGATAGCGCACCATGACCAGCTCCTCAGTATCTGTCTGTGTCATTCGTTCACCGCCAGCATCCTGCAAGTGATGAGGAATATCTACCCAGTGAGGAGGAATTTCCTCCAGTGTGGTGGTGCCTGCCTAATTGGTTGCAGTAGGTCGGCCCGCGCTTGGGCTTGCCTCTCTCATGGGGCATAATGAAACCAAGCCTAAGGGGAGAATAGTGCACCGTGGAGAGGCGGAAGAAGCTAGGGAGGGATGAAATGAAAAAAACAGAGGCCTGGGATATCCAAATCCTGATAGCCAAGGGAGAATGAGGGACTAAGGGCGAAAAACAGAGATAAGAGTCGCAGCGGGGAAATCCCTGCGTGATGATGAGTGAGGTGATGGCAATGGATGCCATGAATGTTGAAGTGTTGTGGGTGGTGGGCATCGTACCAGTTCCCATAAACCAGATTTGAAATGCCATTAAAGTTGTTGATCCATCTTGATGCTCTATGCTCTACTCTGCGTAAATACGGGGCATGTCAAATGAATTGGGGAGGTTGCTGGCGGTGAGGGGCTTTAACTACCCATGTTGTCAACACACCATGTGACATGCAGTCTCTATGTGGCACCCCATATCAGGAAATTTTATTATTAGATTATTATTTTAATTTTAATTTATATAAATTGTATTATATTAGGATAAGTCTATTAATACTAATGGCGTAGTTTTTTATTTTTTT
>JASDQU010104264.1:313717-328315 GCA_032191745.1 Picea mariana
ATGCACTAAACTCATTAATCACCATTGTAGAGAAGTACCTAAAATCATCCTAGGTAAAGCTTGGAAATGAGTTTCATGAGGATGACCAACTTTCTCTTTCATCCCATGATCCACTTATACATAAGTTGTAGATCCGAACAATAAGCCTAGTGATGAAATCCTTGAAGACAATGTTGCATTTATTCATATAGATGATCTCCATGGTGAAAATTGTGGTGAAGATTCTATTGAAGATAATGTACTTCCTCTTGTTCAAACACATTGTGATGATAGCACACCCTTGTGTGAGGAGGATATCCAAGCAACCACTACACCCTACATCAGAGTCAAGGGTTTTGTGATCTATCCACCTTTTCAAATTTTTGAATTTGATGATGGATCCATTGATTATTTGAAGAGGATAGAGCTTGTAGAAAATCCCTTGGAGGAACATAAATTTGCAAGTACTCCCACTAAATCATGTAATGAATAACATGACAGCCAACAGGATGATAATGTGAGCATTATGTTCGTGATTCTGATACATAGATGAGATATCGATCTCTTATATTCTCATGGAGATCCCATCTATGACATGGATGGTGAAAATTTTTCAGATCAAGGCATGAATTTGAACCTTCCTTTTTCAATCAACCTTGAGAACCGCCTCATCGAGCATGACCAAGACATTGCATATCTTATTTCCTACGAACTTGGAGAGACAAAAGATGCTAACATATATGATTCACATTCTATTATCAGTCAACATTCATGTGTCCTCATTAATGGGGTATATTTCTTGTAACATAAGGGGAATTTTCATCACATTACACATGTAGGAATTTTCTAGCCATTGATATCTTCGACTTGTATTATATATATGCACAAAAATTTTGCAAAGGGATGTAATTTTACAATATTTTTGGGACAACAACATGCACAATTGTTGATGTATTTCAGAAATTTAGCATTCCAAATGACAACATCAAACCCCAGAGCATGAGCTCATTTGTTTTCCCAAATCTGATTTTTAATGGCATGCATCATTAGATGGCAGTGAAAAGGGGAAGCAAACATTTGTGGGTTTATCTTCAAGATGCTTTCTAAAACCTTTTTTCTAGACTCTATGACAAATGATTTGTATGGAAACAAAGGAGGACAACTATTGAAGCTTGTACATCAATGTTTGGAGAGGCATTTTTTAGTACATAGAGGTGATTCATGGCTAAATGATTGCCTACCCTATTTATATGTTGAAGATGATGACTATAACAACGTAATAGAATATTAGATAGATCAAGAATGTAGTAGCACACACCAATCTTAGTGTGATCTTGGTATTTTATTTTCTCTTGAAGAGCTCACCTCAACTTTCAACCATATAGTGACAAAGATTCCAGAAAATGCTTGCATGAAATTTGATGTAGCTTCGTTTTAGTTTGTTTCCAAACACAAAGGGATATCTCTTTCTTTCAATGATATGACATGATTTTTTCATTAGCTCTTTGATTTCACTTAGATTTTTCATCTTCTTGTTGTCGAGTATGGTAGGAAGAATACGCTTGTTTTTCATAAGCAATAGATTTCATTTATGCTCTCTTTGGCATTTTGTGCTCATGCATTTATTTGTAGTGCCCCTTAAGAATGGTTAGTTAGATGGACATTCTCAAATTTTTTTAATGAATTGGGATTGAAGAAATATTTTATTATGTGGAGGGGATGTGAAGATTTTGATCCATTCCATCATGGGTATCCAACCTGTCGAATCACCTTCCAGTTACAATATAGATTCTAGAGTTCTCTCACACCCCACAAGGGAGTGCAATGTCCAGGTGGAGCTAGTTTCTACCCCCTAAAAATGTGGGTGTCATCCAAGCACAAAAAAACATCCTTAGACTTCAATGGAAGTTACAAGTTGTGGAGGCTATGCACTTTATTCCATCTTTCCATAGCACCATTCATCGTCCAAGGTGTGGAGAAATATGGTTGGCTTGTTGGAGGATGTTCTAGAGGAAAATTTCACCAAGATATTCTATTTTGGTAGACTTGTCACATTTGAGGCATCGATACATGGATTTCATTACATTTTTGTTGCATCATTGATGAAGACAATTGTTCCAAAGATTGAAACCAAGGCCCAAAACCCATGGCTAAATGAAGCACTATGTAGAAGATGAATGTCACACTTCAATAGGTGGCTAAAGCATGACATATGGTAAGAAAAAACCAAAAATACAAAAAAAATACCTACAATGGAGAAAGTTCAGAGTAAGGCATGTGAAAAAAAAAGAGCTAATGGAGGAACATATTTCTTGAAATTGTGCCATGTGGCATTAGAAAGTATCTCTATGGTCAAACAAGGTCCACTAAAGGCATAAAACATGCTTCATTGACATTGTGGCTACAAAAGAAGGAAATAAATGACCTTAATGGATGACTACTTAAGMAAAAAGAAGGTCAAATTCACTTGGAAGGACAAATTTTGATGTTATATTTGATGATGATGAGGTCATCCCTGGTAGGAGGGGATCCAAATGAAATAAAATTTAATTAATAGAAACAACTTTGAGTTATTTTTAGGTTGGTCCTAACCTAAAGTGACAATTAAACATTGTTTTAAGTTTGTACAGGTTCACCCTAACCCAATGAAAAAAAGAGTATAAGTGCCACATCAAAGAAGAATTAGAACATTTTATGTCGAGCACTCATTCAAAGAGTGGAAGAGGGTGCACTAGGATTTATAAGAGCCTTGGGAGGTGCACCCTAGCATTAGGAACCTCCACATGGCACATTGAATATTGGTCAAACCCTAAAGGGGATTTATGGAGGAGTGCTCTAATTAGGGGTTGTTCAAGGTAGAAGCCTATACATAGAAAATAATTTAAGTTGATAGAAGCATGGTTGGAATTGTGGGAATTCCCCTCCATGCTTAGTTGAATATATTTTGGAAGGAAGGAGTGAAGGGGCACTTATATGTCATTATCCAAATAATAAAATGGAAAAAATCCTCCAACCAACACCTGAACTATCTCAACCCAACACAACTTCTATGTAGAAATCCTTCACATCTAGGTTCATGTAGCAATCTCTTTGCCTTGTTGTTGTTGTCACCTAGCTTGTTAAAAATATGAGACTATTAGGATTCTGGTAAAAGAATAGTCCATGTCAGAAAAAATCAATTATGAGTGTAGGGGTGTTCAAAGATTATACTAGATGAGAATAAAGCTATGAGGAATGGCCAATCTAGATACTGATCCTTATTTCCTAAATGAGCAATGTATTAATGAAGATCTTTGTGTGCATTTAAAACTGTAAAATTCCCACTCAATTATTTTTGGTATTTTTCTTGGTTTTACTGTGTTGGCCTTTCGTCAAACAATTTGCCACTGAAATGTTTATAGAGGTTGTTATGAATTTAATCATTGTTGTAGCAATTTTATATGAATTTCTGAGTGTGGACTTTTGACAAGCACTTGGACTGTAGGATATTTCACACTGTTTAACTGCCCAATTTGAAGTTATGGTATTTTAGATGGATTCTTGAAGTGTTTTATATGGTTGGCATAGATTTCATGTTATCCCTCTGATAACATTATGACCAGGAAAACCCTAGGAACAAAAGTTCAAATTCAAATATGCCCTAACTCAAATCTGTAGAATATCTAATTCAAACATGGTGCCCTAGATCGAATATATAGAATATATCATTCAAATGATGATGCATGTGTGCCCTAGACTTTTCAGAATGAAAATTTTGAAAAGGACAGAGTGAGGAAAATTTACTGGAATGGAAGTCATTGTTGGTCTAGTTCGCTTCTTTGTCACTCTTTGTCTCTATGGCTCCTTGCTGGGGTCACCGCGTCTCTTGCTGGGCTCTCTATCTGCCTTTGTGGATCGGGATGAATGTGAATGGGGCGAGTTTAGGGATGAATGTGAATAGGGTCGATCGAGTTCAGGGATGAATGTGAATGGGGTTGGCTGAGTTCGAATGGGATGACTACAAATGGGGTTAGGTTGTTGGGTTTTGTTCGATTGTGAAATGCGAATGGGGTTAGGCCGGTCAAGTTTTGTTCGACTATGCAATGTGAATGGGGTTAGGCCGGTCAAGTTTTGTTCGACTGTGCAATGCGAATGGGGTTAGGCCAATCCGGTTCTATTCGACTGTTACATATATATGTTATATATGTAACATATATAACATATATATGTTATATATGTAACATATATATGTTATATATGTTACATATATAACATATATATGTTATATATAAGTTACATATATAACATATATATATTATATATGTAACATACATATAACATATATATGTTTACCATATATAAAATATTTTCATTTTATAAATGTTTTTTATATTTTATATAATATATATATTTTTATTTTATAAATATTTTTTATATTATATGTCATATTTTATATAATATGTTACATGAATATATTATATAATATATATTTTTTGTTCATGATATCAACATTTGCCCCTGGTGCAGATCTTGGTGGTAGTAGCAAATATTCAAATGAGAACTTTGAAGAGTGAAGTGGGGAAATGTTTCATGTGAACATCACTTGGATATGGCCGGTTAGTCGATCCTAAGAGATGGGGAATCCTTGTATCAAGGGTGCACTCTGCATGAACATCGAAAGAGAATTGGGTTAATATTCTCGAACCAGGACATGGTGGTGCACGACAATGTTAGGAAATCTGGAGATGTCATCGGGGGCCTGGGAAGAGTTATCTTTTCTTTTTAACGACTTTCCCACCTTGAAATCAGTTCAACCAGAGATAGGGTCCAACATATAGAAGAGCACCACACATTTTGTGGTGTTTTGTGCCCCCTCGATGGCTATTGAAAATATGGAGAACTGAGTACCATCCATGCCCGATCGTACTCATATCTACCTCCTTGGATTTTCAATGCCCACTAGGTTAGCGATCTTGATGAGAGAATATCTAACTTGGGATACTTGTTTTCTCTTGGCTCTGGACCAATTTGTTAGTGTTCTAAGAAGAAACAAATTGTTATTCTCTTCTCCACTAACGATAACTATGCTAGTGAAGTTCATGTCGGGAAGCATCTTCCCTGGATACAGATGATGCTTGATCAACTTGGTCTTCCTCCACAAACTCATTCCACCTTTGTGACAATCAAAGTACCATTGAGCTTATTCATAATCCAATGAATCATCAAAAGACAAAACAGATGGATATTTGGATGCACTAAATTTGGAAACCTTGTGCTCAAGGACAGCTTGTGCAAATCTTTGTTCCTTTAGTAGATCAACAAGTAGATATCTTCACCAAATCTCTTCTAGATCCCTCCTAAACCCATGTAACTATAATTTTTAATACTATTACGTACAACCACTATTACCAAGTAACCATATAACCCCTAAGAACCTATGGCCATTAACCCCTATAATCACTATAATTTATTTCCCCAAATGCATTTGACTCATAACCACTACAATTTTTAGAATCCCAAACCCCTAAACCCTTGAACATTTAACCCTAATCTTTAACCCTTATAAACCCAAACATGTACATTAACTATTACATCTATCCATTATTAGTACTAGTCTAACACCTATGTTAACCCTAATCACTTATAACATCTATAATTTCTAACTTATAAACCCCAAATAGCTAAAGCCTAACTTATTAACCCTAAGCACCTAATACCTATATCTCATAAACATTAATCCTTATAATACTCAAACCATATAACCACTTTACTCCATAACACTATAACCACTATAACACTATAACCCCTAATACAACATCTCGACACGAAGAGCACTGAAACAACATCAAAGCCTACCATAACATGTCCCTACAATCTCGAGAATACAAAGGTCATGGCTGTGTCAATTGACATAGGTGAAAAGGAAGATGTGTCTAGTGACACCAAAATAACAGGAGAATCATTAGTAGAGAATTGTAAATTCATTGTATTAAGAAAAAAATTAAGTAGAATGTGTTTGTTGACACAAAGACAAAAGAATCTATGTCAACCAACACACACTAGAGAAATGAGGAACCAAATGCAAAGAATGTTCAAACTAGCACAAGAGAGAGAATTTGTGTTGATTTCCATAGAACATGGAAGGCATGATACAAATAAGAAAACTCTAGAATTCATGTTGACCTACACATAATTGAACAATGAGTTGATAGATGCTAAAAGATATAACTAGGGCTTCAACAAGGTGATCAATGAGAAACTTGGGAAGAATTGATTCTACATATTCAGAAGGATATCATGACAATCAATTAGACTATTAATGACATCAATACTAAAAATTTATTGATACGATGAAACAAGGAGTATAGGTTACAAACATTGTGATCTTAGACAATGATGGAGCACAAAAATACATATGGAAATAGGAGATCTCTCTCTAACCAATATGTTATTGGATGATGGTTCCATAGTAAACAATATGATGAAGGATACATGGGGAAAGTTAGAGAAATCAAAATTGAGGCCACTAGAGTTGTTGGTTGACAATAAAATCCATCAATCGCTTCGACAAGGTGATCAATGAACATTTCATATTGAATTCATTCAATAGATTCCAAGGATCACTGCAACATTATCAATTGGACTATTAATGATTTCAATTCCATATGGAAATAAAAGATCTCACTCTACCCAATTTAATAATAGTAGATGGTGATTATAGAATAATCATTATGATGGAGACAAAAATAATTAGAGAAACCAAAATTGTGACCACCATAGTTTTGATTAAGGATGATATATCCTACTAGAATAGACCCTTTGGAATATTAACAACATGAGTACACATATATGGAAAGGTATTTATGATAGATTTCATAGCAATTAAAACACATGGCAAATTAAGAACACGTGATGCCTTACTAGGAAGGTCACACCTAGAAGGAGAAATAATCATTGATGATTAGTGAGCCAACACAATTGTATTCAAAAAAAGGAGAATATTTAATAATTATTGATTTAATAAGTTGCAATAGTGAATGAGGAGTTAGCTATTTGTAGTGAATCGTCTAGAAGCAGGCAAGATGAACTATATGAATGCAAATGGAAAGGGTAGTATAACTAGAGGATTGCTTAGAGGAAATAAATCATTTGATAGTGGATCATTGTAGCATTGGAAGATGGATAATCTAATTTTTTTGTTGCTATAATATAGAATCAAAACTAATAACTAAACCCAAAGGGAAGAATCCACTCAAGTGAATTATGAGAAGGAAAATTACCCATCACACTTGAACAATGTTACCACTGGTAAATGTAAAATTAAATGAAGGTATCCCATGACCATACTAACTAAGATGTTCTTAAATACAGAGAACTTATACCCACTCAAAAAATTAATGTAGAAATGAAGAATGAACCTCAACACATCATAATGGGAATTGAGTGGACGATAGAATTTATAGCCAAGCAATTAACATATTTAAGAATAGAAAGAATTATTTGCATGGTCCTATAAATATGGAAGCTAACTCATTGTTCAATAGGGGAGTGGGGGAAGTTATCCACCCCGAAATATGGAAGCTAATTCCAAGGCCCCGAGGGGACAAAGGTTGAATTCTAATTTGGTGGGAATATTCCATTAGAAAAATCGTGTCCTTTCTTAGATGTTATGGTAGATAGTTGACGACATTTAGAAGAATAAAATACAAGGAAATATTGGAAGAGCTCGAGGAAATTTCAAGAATGCCTCAGCTTATCCCCTTAGTGAATAACAACTTACCAAACAATGACAAATACTAAAGGTTGATAAGACATATAAAGTAAGGGGGGCAAAATATAAGTTGGGTTCCATTGACTTAAGACATGTGAGAATCTTACTATGATATTTTTCAAAGATTTGACATCCAAGGAATTTGTGAATCATATTAAGGCCCTCAAAATAAAAAACAATAGAATCACTGACTAGGGGAACATTGAAAAGGAGTTTGTTAATCATTACAAACTAGTTTTTCAATCTCAAGGAATTATAACAAAGGAAAGAAAGTTGTATATGCAAACTTGTGTTGATGTAGTCCCAAGAAAGTCGATGCAAAAAGAATAATGGGTATGTGATCAAAGTCTTATAATGTTGGTTGAATTAATGACTACCCTCAAAGAGATGGTTGGTGATCAATTTCTCACACAAGACTACTTTTCACTCTAGTAGTCGATGATTCCCTTTTGCACTAACCTTTTATGTGATGGTTATTGAAACCCTTAACTACCTCATCCAAAAAAAATGTCTCGGTGGATTATCTAAGGCTTGCAAATGGAAAATTTGTATATGATTCCTTCCTTACTATCCTAGAAGAGAAACAATCACTAGACAATAACATGGTTTTCTTGCAATTTTTTTACAAATCCTTTGGATCAAAATTTCCTTGGGCCAAGAATTAATGTTACCATCATAGTTAGTAGGAAACCCTAAGTTAACTAGTAGGGCAGGGATGGACATACATACTGTTAAAATAATTTATGTTCTCATTTTCACCATAGGGAATTAATGTTACCATCATAGTTAGTAGGAAACCCTAAGTTGACTAGTAGGACAGGGATGGACATACATACTATTAAAATAATTTATGTGTCTTTGTGCCTATGGATGGTTTCCATGATGATATGATGATGGAATAAAGTGGGTGTGTGAGTAAAATTTGAGTCCAGAAACCATCCCATATCATTACGGCATGCGAATAGCCTATCCATGTCAAATTTCAATGCATACAGATACAATTTGAAAAAAAATCAACGTTGGCCCCATTCACATGTCATTGTTGCCCGCCTCTAGTATCTTGATGGTGTTGATTAAGAAATCAATGAAATAGAGGGATTTTTCATCACAAATATGATGCAGATACATGGTATATACATTAATGTAGATCCTGAAAGAAAAATGAAGAAAGACCGACAAAATCCTAAAACTTGTGTAAACCAAATAGGGTACTTTGAAAGAAAATTAGGGTTTATGGTTTACATGATGAATTGATGATGGAATAAAGTGGGTGTGTTGGTCAAATTTGAGTCCAAAAACCCTCCCATATTGTTAAGGAATGCCAATAGTCTATCCATGACAAATTTTAGTGCATACAAAAACTGTTTGAAAAAATTTCAACGCTGGCCCCATTCGCAGGTCCATGTTGCCCGCCTCTAGTATCTTGATGGTGTTGATTAAGAAATCAACGAAATAGAGGGATTTTTAATCACAATGATGATGAAGATACATTTTATATACATTAATGTAGAAACCGAAAGGAAAATGAAGAAAAATCGACGAAAGCCTAAAACTTGCGTCAACCAAATTGGGTAGCCTGAAAGAAAATTAGGGTTTATGGTTTACATGATGAATTAATTATGATGGAATAAAGTGGGTGTGTGAGTGAAATTTGAGTCCAGAAACCCTCCCATATAGTTAAGGCATGCAAATAGTATATCCATGACAAATTTCAGTGCATACAAAAATTGTTTGAAAAAATTTCAACGTTGGCCCCATTCACACATCACTGTTGTCGGTGTCTAGTCATAGTACAATTTCCATTCCTTGTTCCTTGTTATGTGTTCCTCGTTTCTTGTTCCTCATTCCTTGACCATGGTGTAGTCCCCAAGATCCATTATTTTTGTACAAAATTACATACTAATGGCATAAAATGTCCCACACAAAGACCAAATTAATATATGCTACATAAGTCTTTTGTCTTTTTTCAAGGACTATGTAACGGATATCAATTCTAAGAAGATTCATATAGGACTAAGAACCTTGATTTATTTCCTTAACCATGGGTGAAATAACACTATAATTCAATAGTAAAATTGTTATGTTTCATTGTTTGGCATCATGTGTACTGAGGGCTTGAGCCACCATATCCACAAAGGAAACATACCAAGAATATTTGTCTTGTGAACAAGATATGGTACTATCCATTTTGAGGTTTGGCATAGAGATTGTTATTATAGACTACACTACATTGAACCATAATATAAGCCCTAAAATCCTTGAAAACCATGTAACACCATTCAAATTAGACACAATATTCTTGCGACGAATTAGCTATACTATCGATGAACTTTTTTCGTCGATAGTATAGCAAATTCGTCGCAAGATTATTTACATTCGTCTCTCTTGCAACGATATCAAATGATGCTTGGATTCATTTAATATTTGGTTTATCAAATTGAAATCTCAATTTGATACTTTGCAAGCTATAAGCTGGACCTTCAGTCAAATACAAATATGAAACTTGGAATCATTAACTAATCTACTAGAACATATGAAAAATAGGGTTTGTTGTTTCCATGATGAATTGATGATGGAAGAAAGTGGGTGTGTCAGAAAAATTTGAGTCTATAAACCCTCCCATATCGTTAATGCATGCTAATATTCTATCCAGGTCAAATTTCAATGCATACAGATACAATTTGAAAACATTTCAACGTTGGCCCCATTCACATGTCACTGTTGCCCGCCTCTAGTATCTTGATGGTGTTGATTAAGAAATCAACGAAATAGAGAGATTTTTCATCACAACTATGAGGAAGATACATTGTATATACATCAATGTAGAACCTAAAATCAAGATGAAGAAAGATCGACGAAAGCCTAAAACTTGTGTCAACCAAATTGGGTACTTTGAAAGAAAATTAGGGTTTATAGTTTCCATGATGAATTGATGATGGAATAAAGTGGGTGTGAGAGTGAAATTTGAGTCCAGAAACCCTCCCATATCATTAAGGCATTCCAATAGTCTATCCATGACAAATTTCAATGCATACAGAAACTGTTTGAAAAAATTTCAACGTTGGCCCCATTCGCAGGTCCATGTTGCCCACCTCTAGTATCTTATTGGTGTTGATTAAGAAATCAACAAAATATAGGGATTTTTCATCACAAAGATGATGCAGATACATTGTATATACATTAATGTATAACCTAAAATAAAAATGAAGAAAGACCGACGAAAGCCTAAAACTTGCGTCAACCAAATTGGGTACCCTAAAAGAAAATTAGGGTTTATGGTTTACATGATGAATTGATGATGGAAGAAAGTGGGTGTGTCACTAAAATTTGAGTCCAGAAACCCTCCAATATAGTTAAGGCATGCCAATATTCTATCCATGACAAATTTCAGTGCATACAAAAACTGTTTGAAAAAATTTCAACGTTGGCCCCATTCGCAGGTCCATGTTGCCCCCCTCTAGTATCTTGATGGTGTTGATTAAGAAATCAACGAAATAGAGGGGATTTTCATCACAACGATGACACAAATACATTGTATATACATTAATGTAGAACCTGAAAGAAAAATGAAGAAAGATCGAGGAAAGCCTAAAACTTGCGTCAACCAAATTGGGTACTCTGAAAGAAAATTAGGGTTTATGGTTTACATGATGAATTGATGATGGAAGAAAGTGGGTGTGTCACTCAAATTTGAGTCTAGAAACTCTCCCATATCATTAATGCATGCTAATAGTCTATCCATGACAAATTTAATTGCATACAAAAACTGTTTGAAAAAATTTCAACGCTGGCCCCATTCGCAAGTCCATGTTGCCCGCCTCTAGTATCTTGATGGTGTTGATTAAGAAATCAAAGAAATAGAGGTATTTTTCATCACAATGTTGACAGAGATGCATTGTATATAAATTAATGTAGAACCTGAAATCAAAATGAAGAAAGACCGACGAAGGCCTAAAACTTGCGTCAACCAAATTGGGTACTTTGAAAGAAAATTAGGGTTTATGGTTTACATGATGAATTGATGATGGAAGAAAGTGGGTGTGTCACTCAAATTTGAGTCCAAAAACCCTCCCATATCATTAATTCATGCCAATATTCTATCCATGACAAATTTCAGTGCATACAAAAACTGGTTGAAAAAATTTCAACGTTGGCCCCCTTCGCAGGTCCCTATTGTCAGTGTCTAGTCGTCGTGCAATTTTTGTTCCTCGTTCATATTTCCTCGTTCCTCATTCCTTGACCATGGTGTAGTCCCAAATATCCATTATTTTTGTACAAAATTACATACTAATGGCATAAAATGTCCCATAGAAAGACCAAATTAATATCCGCTACATAAGTCTTTTGTCTTTTTTCAACGACTATGTAACGAATCTCAATTCTAAGAAGATTCAAATAGGTAACAATATTGATGAAATCTTATATGATCATGATGGTATAAAAATGAAAGAGCTTCTCCTGGTTTCAAGAATAATTTATCCTCTACCAAACAAGGACAACCATGTGAAGGTGGAAGCTCACATGGCCCCTCCCCTCCCCCTCACATCACTCTCAATTGATTCCCAAAACCCAATCTATAAAATATAAAATAATCAAAAGCAATGTCCTATTAATATTCATGCATAGAAACTACAAAAACAAAAATTAATGAAGGTACATGAAATTATGTGTTTCTAAATGATATTTTTAGTCTACCACGTACTTTACTATATTGACAACTATTTTCAGGTTTCAAATAATAATTAAACAACATGTAAACTAGGATATAATAAAAACATCGCATAAAACTTAAAAACATGTAATTAACCCATGACATTAAAAGTAAATTATTTTAAGAGAATAATTCATACAAATTAAAATATTATATAGTCACGTACCTAATCCAACCTCAACATTTGTGTAATCATCCTTATTCTCTATCTTGATGTTCTTCATCGAACTCAACATTTGTATCATCATCTGGTTCTGAAACAATGTTGAAAGGATTTATGATATCATCATCATCATCAATGTCATTTTCGAGCGTATTTTCATCGACATCATCATCGGGAATTGCAATATTGTCTCCTATGCCTAGATCATGATCTTCGTCTTCTTCATCTATCGACCCTCCATGATCTTCCGACTCTGTCTGATATTTTTCCGAATCATCTTCTTGATCTTCAATATCATCTTCTTCCTATAAATGAGTATACTTAATTGGCCTTCCTCTTGGATCATATCTAACAACAAATGACCAATCCCTTTCACCTAGAAAATTTGAGTAAAAGACATGTTCACGTTGGCTTGGAAAAACATAGCGATCATGTCCTCTTTCAAACATCATTGTTTTAATCATTGGAAATCCATTGGCATGTTGAATAATAGCTCTTTACTCATCACGTTCATGCATTTGTAACCTATACCAATTGACATCGAACAGAACTAATTTGAAGGAATTAAAGTCACACTCAAGTATATCGTTTAAATACCCATAGTATCTATTTTCATATTCTCAGGGATGTCTGTCACTCCTAGAGGAAACATTAGCAACCTGGAATACTACAATTATCCCACTATCAGAAGTTTTCCTTTTTTCATCAAATTGTTTGATGCGAAATTTACGACCATTGCACCACATAGCCTTGTGGTGTTTCAACTACAATATGTCAGATATGTAAAAGATACATGGTCAATTAATAAATTAACATATATTTATATAACTTCGAAAGTATATGAAAAATACAGTACACATGTAGTCACATTAGTATAATACAAAATAACTGAATAAAATGGGTGAAATTGCTTACCTGTCCATCTTTCAAACCATATGCTAGATCAATTTCCCTCTGCGTAACATTGGCATCTCCATTACGACGAGCTTCTCTAACTAATTCAGACAGTCGCTTCCATGATAACCTACCTCCATTATATTTTTTACATCTTTCAATCCACACATTCATCTAGTCAAGATTGTTTGCAATGTATAAATGCAGTGCATCCCACTCTAGAGCAACTGAATCAAAAAAACATAATTCACCAATATTAAATATTAGTTATAACGTACAATATGCAGGTAACTATAAATATTTATAATTTATGAAATAAATTATATTAATATATTAATGAGTATGATCATATACACAAAAACGAAACTTTATATGTATTATTAATATAAATTTTCATAATTATTAGTATATTACCTTTAATTTTTTTCATTCTAACTTTCCCCAATAGATGCTCCTGATCTTCAAATTTTTTGATGGAGTTCACATCCCAAATGTGATCCACTGCATGGATAGTTGGCATTGCTAATTTAGGAAGATACTGACTAATATACACCATGGATTGATATACCATAGAACCCTTAGGACATGCTCTTTGTCTAACCAACACCTTCAATGATTTCAAGTGCCTCTCGACCATCCACATTGACCTTGTGTGAACAGGTCCACAAATTTCAATCTCCTCAACTTGGTGTATGAGGTAGTGTTCTTGTGCATTGAAAAATGTAGGAGGTATATATTTTTTCATTTCACACATTAGACGACGAATTTCTCTCTTCCAATACTTTATATCATCTTCATGGATTTCTTTCAATGAAAACCATCTACATGAGATCGTGACACAAGAAAATAACATGTTTCAACATAACATAATATAATATATTACATTATATTACAAGTAAAACATGTGTCATTAAGTACAAAAATAATTTGAAAGAACATTTTGCATATAAATCACAACTACGTCTTACCTCATTTATTTTCCAAGATCATATATAACTTGTTTGACATTGTTGTCAAAGTCATTTGAGAGAGATAGCAGTAGAACATATTGTAACAACAAAATGAATCGTTATTTGTTTCGACCAAAGTAGACAAGAAAAA